>CM038679.1:189235553-189425430 GCA_021605205.1 Aegilops longissima
AAGTCTTTTTCTTCCAAATATTTTTACGAATACGCTTTTTTGACATTGAAGTACGTTTTTTTGGAACTGCCTCGCATATCATGTTCCTTAGTGCACGCTTTCGTTCCCTCTTGGGAATATGGGTTGCGTATATCATGTTCACCGTTTTCACTTGGGGAGGAAATTTCTTCTGTCCTCCTGTGTTCCGCGGCCGGGGCTCCTCCTCGTCGTTGTTGTGCAGCCCCTTTTCCTTGTTTTCGGCATTCAACTTGCCGGCCTGTTCGAACACCCAGCATTCTCTGTTGGTGTGGTTGGCTGGTTTATCGGGGGTGCCGTGAATTTGACACGAGCGATCGAGTATGCGGTCCAAACTGGACGGGCCCGGATTGCTTCTTTTGAACGGCTTTTTCTGCTGACCGGATTTAGAGCCACTAAATCGGCCATTGACTGTCGTGTCTTCGGCGTTGTCGCCGTTATTGTGGTGCTTGTGTCTGTTGCGACGTGGTCTGCCATTAGTATCTTTAGCGTCTGAATTGCTAGGATTTCTTGATGTGTTATTGCTGCGAGCCAGCCAGCTGTCTTCGCCCGCGCAAAAGAGGGTCATGAGTGTCGTGAGGGCTGCCATGGACTTTGGCTTCTCTTGGCCGAGGTGTTGGACGAGCCACTCGTCACGGATTTTATGCTTAAATGCCGCTAAGGCCTCGGCATCCGGACAATCGACAATTTGGTTCTTTTTAGTTAGGAACCGAGTCCAGAATTTCCTGGCCGATTCCCCTGGCTGTTGGGTTATGTGGCTCAAGTCATCAGCATCCGGTGGTCGCACATAAGTGCCCTGGAAGTTGTCAAGGAATGCATCTTCCAAATTCTCCCAACCGCCAATGGAGTTTGCTGACAGGCTATTCAGCCAATGCCGAGCTGGTCCTTTGAGTTTTAGTGGGAGGTACTTGATGGCATGTAGATCGTCACCGCGGGGAATGTGGATGTGGAGGAGGAAATCCTCTATCCATACCGCGGGGTCTTTTGTACCATCATATGACTCAATGTTCAATGGGTTTAAATCCTTCTAGGAATTCGTGATCCATTACTTCATAAGTGAAGCATAAGGGGTGTGCGGCGCCTCTGTGTCGGGCTATATCACGGCGCAGATTCATCGAAGTCTTATCTCTTTGTATTACGGCCCGCCGGATTTGCTTTAGTATATCTGGTGTGACGGTCATAAATCACGCAATGGAAGCGCCCGCGTGATCCGTAGATCGATCTTGTATGTCCTGCTTTGTTTTCCAATACGTCTTGCAGGTCCTGCGTGTTACCCCGGGTCTTGGTATTTTTGTTTGACTGGCGGCGGGGTGCGGGCTGTACTTCGGCCTGATATGCCGCTTTGTCTCGGCCACGAGGTGGCCGGTCAGCTGCATCATACGCTGGAATCGTAGGTTTGGGTAACTTTTGGTTGGGCGTTCGAGTTCGTATTCCTCGGCCGCCAGGACCTCAGTCCATCTATCCGCTAGCAGATCTTGGTCAGCTTGAAGCTGTTGTTTCTTTTTCTTCAGGCTCTTTGATGTGGCTATAAGCCGGCGCTTAAAGCGCTCCTGCTCGACGGGATCCTCAGGCACGATAAACACTTCATCGTCGAGGCTCACCTCGTCTTCGGAGAGAGGCATGTAATTGTCATCCTCTAATTCTCCGTCTGATGCATGTTCCTTAGGGCTAGCTTGCCCATCCTCCGGCTCGAGATCTGGTTGGAGGGGGTTGTCTTCGTCTTCGGCACTATCCGCAGTGTTATTGTCTCTTGTGCCGGTATCACTGCTTTTGCTATGGTGGGTCTTAGAGCGGCGCCGATTACGCCGGTGCTTAGATTGCTTTTCGGGGGGATTATCCTCCGTTGCCTTGTCGCCATCGCTTTCTTTGGGGGTGTCCACCATGTATATATCATATGATGAGGTGGCAGTCCAGCGCCATGTGGGCGGTGGTTCTTGTTCGTCTCCTGCATTGTCGTCCATACCGTCGATGTCTTTGGAGCCAAAATCCAGCATGTCGGTTAAGTCGTCGACAGTGGATATTAAGTGGGTGGTGGGTGGGGAACGAATTTCTTCGTCGTCCGCTTCCCACTCAAGTCGGACATAGTTCGGCCAAGAGTCTCCTGACAAGGAGAGAGACCTTAATGATTTTAGCATGTCTCCCAGGGGTGAGTGCTGAAAGATGTCCGCGGAGGAAAACTCCATGATCGGTGCCCAACCAGATTCGATAGGCACGGACACAGGCGGTTCAGAGCCCGTGGCGGGGGACGAATCCAAGTGTCCGGCAGCACAGGTCTCATAGGGGGTGACGTCAGCATTCGACTCTATCGCCACTGAGTGTGCGGCCTCCGTGGCGGGTCTATCCACCCTTCCTCGGATGGCACTATCTGCTCCGGATTGAGGGTCGGAGTAGCCGCAGGTGTGATCTCCCGAACACTGTCCAATGGCAGAGCTAAGTCATCCTCGTCGTGACTGTGCGGCGCACCTAACATGGGCTCGAATCCGTCGAAGATCAAGTCTCCGCGGATGTCGGCAGTATAGTTCAAGCTTCCAAACCTGACCTGATGGCCAGGGGAGTAGCTTTCGATCTGCTCTAGATGGCCAAGAGAGTTGGCCCGCAGTACGGAGCCGCCGAATACGAAGATCTGTCCGGGGAGAAATACCTCACTCTGGATCGCATCGTTGCCGATGATCGAAGGAGCCATCAAGCCTTATGGTGACGGCATAGTGGAACTCTCAATGAAAGCACCAATGTCGGTGTCAAAACCGGCGGATCTCGGGTAGGGGGTTCCGAACTGTGCGTCTAAGGCGGATGGTAACAGGAGGCGGGGGACACAATGTTTACCCAGATTCGGGCCCTCTCGATGGAGGTAATACCCTACTTACTTCTTGATTGATCTTGATGATATGAGTATTACAAGAGTTGATCTACCACGAGATCATAGAGGCTAAACCCTAGAAGCTAGCCTATGATTATGATTGTCGTTGTCTTACGGACTAAACCCTCCGGTTTATATAGACACCGGAGGGGGCTAGCGTTACAAAGAGTCAGTTACAAGGGAGGAGATCTACATATCCGAATTGCCAAGCTTGCCTTCCACGCAAAGGAGAGTCCCATCCGGACACGGGACGAAGTCTTCAATCTTGTATGTTCATAGTCCAACAGTCCGGCCAAAGTACATAGTCCGGCAGTCCGAGGACCCCTTAATCCAGGACTCCCTCAACATGCCCCTCGCCTTATTGGTTGCTTGATCCATATGGTTACAATCCATATGCATTTCTCCTTTGGATTCATCCACTCCAACCTCTTGTGAAGATCAAAGATGGCATGTTAATGCCCATGTTAATCATGTCAGACCGAAGATGGCATGTTAGTGCATTTTACAAATCCTGCAAACCAAATAGGCATGTAGTAGTGTTCAAAACTGCATGTACGCACTAACATGTTTTCTTATTTTGCATAAAAGATTATGCCCAATGGTGGATAATGTGATACAATATAACAATCATGTCGAATGCCTAGATCTGGATCTTTCATAAATTACTTTGAACTCCTACCGAGGGACCTTATCGGAGATTATATTCGCCAGGTTCTTTGTTGTCAGAGCAAGGTCTGTGAAGGTAATGAGGTTTTCCCTACATTTATTTCACAAAATGAATGGTTTGTTGATCAGCCTTGGCGCCATGCGTAATGGAATAGGCTCCAAAAATGCTGAATTTCATTTTCGAACTTCAGATGACAGACTAATCGAAAGTCATTGTGTCAACCCCATACATGACTTCTAAGTGGCTGACCCCTTTGGAAAAATTGTGAGGTTTCGAAACCAGACTTAGAAGTGGTAATATTAGTTTGAACCTCTCTGTTATCCATGCTCAGCAGATCAGCACGAGCGTTTGCAGCCGATGAGCTGAATTTCATTTCTAGTATCAGTTTGAACCTTGTAATCTTCGAATTTGAGCCATGTAACTCTAGAATTTGAACCTTGTAATATTTTGAGCTTTTGTGGTACAATCGTTGAAATGGCATCATATGAGACTCGTATATTGGTAGCACTATTTTGACCTTAATATGCAATGGTCTTAGACTTTATTAACCATTCTCAAATCTGTTTACCTTGTCGATCTCACAGCACACGATCTGATTAGCTAACTCGACTGCGATCTTCGACATTATTGCACATAGTTGTTTCTTCCACCGTGTGCCCTGTAGAGCGCAGAATTAATTATCGCACTCAGTGTCCATCATCACCCTTCTGTGTAACCTTGACCTCATCACCCACGAGTAAACTTATGACCGAAGTCATTCCACACACTTCATTTTTACAAAGCTTTTTGCCAATAAACGCCCATGATTTGTCCCTCTTCTAGCCGATGTGTGGCCAAACTAGCTGGGTGGGAAGCTTGCACGGTAAACTGCGTGGTAGCGCGGGAAAAGGCTCACCGACGATACATTTGGCACCTCTTCGAGCCCACGCGTGGTCAAACAAAACGTGTGCGGTGCGGAGTTGTCAAGCGTGCACTGGAATCCTCCGCTATGAACGTTGTGACAAGACGTGACGATTATAGGCCGGCTGGCCCCCATTTTTTATAGCGGCCATTTAAGCCTTGTGTCTCTTCAACCTTTCAATCGCGCCCCACCATTGCAAGAAGCACACCCACCACAACAAGTTCTTAGAGGGTATCAGGCGCGGCTCCAATGGCGCTCTGAGTGGCTGCCGACGACGAGCAGCAGTTCACCATGCATGCCATGGCGGACACCCACCAAAGGTTCACGGAGCTCTCGATGGTGTACACCAACAACCCGGTATGGGTGGAGCACTCCATCCACACCATGGAGCTGTTGCTTGCCGAGGAGAAGTACAAGGTGGTCGGGTTCGACCTCGAGTATAGCCGCGCTCGTGCCGGGTCTCGTCCCAAGGTCGCAGTCGCCCATATGTGCGTGTGCAACCATGTCCTTGTCTACCACTACTGCTGGCCACAAGGTGCTCAACCATTGTTTTGCCAGGTTTGAAAGCCCCCACTACATGTTCACTATGGTGGACATCACCAACGATGTTAAGGTGCTCAAGAATTTGGGCATCGCCTGCCAGAATCTTGTCGACATCCAGGGCCAATACAAGATCTGGGGCAGCAAGGAGCATGAGAAGGACTCACTGGTTCACCTCGCCGAGGCCATCATCGACCCCTACTACAGAGACATGAAGGATTCCTGCAACAAGCACAAGCGTGCTTGGCACTCGGCCGGGATGGAGAAACTCGACAAAGCTCACGTCGTGTACGCGGCCAAGGAAGTGTGTACACGAGCTACGACATGTACTGGCGGATCACTGACATGAGGAAGTGCCTCCTTCCCCAAAACGGCCAGGGATCCAGCCAGAAGCAGAGCAATGGCAAGCGTCGTCGCAACAAGAAGTAGATGATTAGATCCTCATTTCTCCTAGTTTAGCGTGCATGTAATTTCTTACTTTGGTGTGTGGAAATGTTTTGTGTGTAGTCACTTGTGTAATTGTATGCTTAATTTGGTTATGCAGTGCTATCTTTTTAAGTATATATGTTGATGGTCTGTAGATAGTGCAAATCACATCACACACAGACTACACAATGGAACCCATCGGTGATGATTTCATCAATCACTGACAATTGTATACCAGCAATCGTTTGCTCACAACACATACTGCTTGTTGACAGGAATCGTATGTGTTGTTATAGATCTTCCCACACATTTCCGATTACAGACCTGTTTGCCGCGTATCACACATATCTTATTAAGTTGAACCGTTTCTGTTCTCTTGGCTCAACGTAAATAGTTCATACGACTGAACTGTATGCCGTAAATCGCACACCCCTTCATCTGGCTGCCCGTTTCTGTTGTTCCGCCTCATCACAAACAGTTCATCCGAGTGAACCGTATGTTGTACATCGCACATGCCTTCATCTGGCAGCTCGTTTCTTTTTTTCCTCCTCATCGCAAACAGTTAATTGAATTGAACCATATGCCCATCATCACACACGCAACCAAAATCGGAACCGTGTTTGATGGATCCGTCATCGCAAACGTTTTACACCTTTTTTGATCTTTTTTTACACCATCGTTTGCGATTATTGCATCGCACACAATTTCGTCGAAGGGTCTCTGATCGTAGTGTCGCGTTAGCAGCATCCTGCAGTAGTGATAGTTAATGGGGATCCAATGTATGATCTTGAATAGCAGATTCTTCATGATGCCAACAACTTCTTCTTCTTCAGAGTTGTGGCCTTTGATCAGACTGAGGGTTTTGGTCAGGATGCGGTATATTGTCCTTGGCACATATAACAAATCCTTCACTAGGAAGGTGGTTCTTGGAGCTTGGCCAGAATGCAAAGGCTTCATCAGCATTTGCATGAGATGATTTTGAAGTTCAGGTTCTTCATAGTTCAGCCTTTTGCCTTCAGTAGGAGTACTGACTGGAATGGCATGAAGCAATTTAGAGGCCGGAGCTTTATAATGAGTGTTTTCACACATCCAGTCTAGCACCCATGAATTGACATCAGCTACAGTTCCAGTGAGATGCAGGGTCGCATAGAACTGAAGAATTAGCTCTTCATTCCAATCACAGATATCAGCACAGAAACTTAGGAGCCCAACTTCGTGAAGAACATTGATAACTGGTTGGAAGCATGGAATGGACTCCATATCCAGATGAGGAATTTGACGGTGCTGAAATACCTTGTCCTTGTCAAACAGAACAGTTGTATAGAAGTTCATCTAGCTTGCTGTCCAAAACCTCTTAAGCCTTAGTCTTGCCGAGTCATATGGATTTGCATCAGTGAAGAAATGATGCACAACGAAGAAATCAGCATTTTCGAATTTTGGCATCTTTGCATGAGGATTTTGAGGCTTGGGTTGAAGATTTGCAGTAGCAGGAAACACAACTTGTTGAGTCACAACCTCTGGTCGTGCCGACTGAGGAATTCAAGCTTCAGGTTCTTCAGCAGCAGTATGATTCCCTATTTGTTCAGCTGTTGCAGCTGGAATTTTATCAAGTATGGACTAGAGAGAAGTTGGACGTCCTTCAGATCCTATTAATATTTCTTCAGTCTACACAGGGGACTAGGGAATTGGATGCAGAGGTGTGGCCATTGGAGAGTTGGGGTGAAGATTTTCCCAATAGTAATCATTCAGCACAGGGGTTGTAGAGCTAATGTCCACATATTCTTCAATTTTCCAATGCCCGCCTCTTCAGCAGTGAACTGAGGCACAGTCGATGATACCAATGGTGTGGAAACAACATCTTGCACATCAATTTCTTCATCCAATTGCTCCGAGGAAGCAGGCGAAGGATTTTCTTCATTAGTGTCATCTAGAATGACATATTCTTCACCAAACGAAATGAGCTCCTTTGATGGCACTATTGAGATAGGGACATCATCAATTGTTTCATTGAAAGAGCTCGTCAAAGTCCTCACTTTCTTGTGAGCTGAGGACTCTGCGGAGGTTGGTGCTTTCCTCTTCTTTGCGGCTTCCTTCTCTGCAGCCTTTGTTTTCTTCACTTCTGATGTAGAAGGAAGTGTGGTTTGTTTCACCTTTGAAGATTTTGCTGGAGGAGTAGATGAAGTTGGTGCATTTCCTTCAGGCAGGACTGATGCAGTCGCTCTAGCATTCTCAGTTTCTTCAGACACAACAGATTCTTCAGCTGGCCTGGGTTGTTCTTTAGGCGCAACATTGCTGGTTGCCCTTGCATAATTTTCAGGAGCTGGAATTTCTTCAGCAGCCTGGCAGCTTCTTCAATAGCCTGATTTTCATCAGATGCGCCTGCAATTTCTTTAGAATGCTGAGCAGATGCTTCAGCTTGAGGAATTTGTTGTTGCAATGGTGCTGCAATGTCTGCCTTGAGGTTCTTGGCAATCTTGACAAATCTGACTTTGGCACCGAGCCAAACTGCATGATGAAGGAAATATGCCCTAGAGGCAATAATAAAGTTATTATTTATTTCCTTATATCATGATAAATGTTTATTATTCATGCTAGAATTGTATTAACCGGAAACATAATACATGTGTGAATACATAGACAAACAGATAGTCACTAGTATGCCTCTACTAGACTAGCTCATTAATCGAAGATGGTTATGTTTCCTAACCATAGACATGTGTTGTCATTTGATTAATGGGATCACATCATTAGGAGAATGATGTGATTGACATGACCCATTTCGTTAGCTTAGCACTTGATCGTTTTAGTATGTTGCTTATGCTTTCTTCATGACTTATACAAAGTTCCTGCAACTATAAGATTATGCAACTCCGTTTACGGAGGAACACTTTGTGTGCTACCAAGCGTCACAACATAAGCTGGGTGATTATAAAGGTACTCTCAGGTGTCTCCAAAAGTATATGTTGAGTTGGCATGAATCAAGATTAGGTTTTGTCACTCCGATTGTCGGAGAGGTATCTCTGGCCTTCTCGGTAATACACATCACATAAGCCTTGCAAGCATTGCAACTAATGAGTTAGTTGTGAGATGATGTATTACTGAGCGAGTAAAGAGACTTACGATAGCGAGATTGAACTAGGTATTGGATACCGACGATCGAATCTCGGGTAAGTAACATACCGATGACAAAGGAACAACGTATGTTGTTATGCGGTTTGACCGACAAAGATCTTCGTAGAATATGTAGGAACCAATACGGGCATCCAGGTTCCGCTATTGGTTATTGACCGAGAATGGTTCTAGGTCATGTCTACATAGTTCTCGAACCCGTAAGTCCTTGCACGCAACGTTTCGATGATGAGTTCATTATGAGTTTATAAGTATTGATGTACGAAGGTAGTTGAGTCCGGATGTGATCACGGACATGGCGAGGAGTCTCGAAATGGTCGAGACATAAAGATTGATATATTGGAAGCCTACATTTGGACATCGGAAATGTTCCGAGTGAAATCGAAATTATCGGATGCAGGGAGGTTACGGAACCCCGGGAACTAAATGGGCCATAGTGGGCCTTGGTGGAAAGGAGAAAGGGACAGCCCTAGGTGGCGCGCCTCCCCTTCCCTAGTCCTATTAGGACTAGGAAAGGTGGGCAGCCCCTCTCTCTCTTTCCCCTCAGGAAATCCTATTCCAACTAGGATTGGAGGGAATCCTACTCCGGAGGAGTAGGACTCCTGGCGCGCCCTCTTGGCCGGCCAGCCCCTCCCCTTGGCTCCTTTATATCACTGGGGCAGGGGGCACCCCATGACACACAAGTTGATCTACGGATCGTTCCTTAGCCGTGTGCGGTGCCCCTTCCACCATATTCCACTTGGTCATATCGTCATGAGCTTAGTGAAGCCCTGCGCGGAGAAGTCATATCATCGCGGAGCTTAGGTGAAGCCCTGCGTCGGTGGAGCATCATCATCGTCCTGCACGTCGTCGTTGTGGAACTCATCCCGACACTTTGCTGGATCGGTCCGGGATCGTCATCGAGCTGAGCGTGTGCAGAACTCGGAGGTGCCGTCGTTCGGTGCTTGGATCGGTCGGATCGTGAAGGCGTCGACTACATCAACAGCGTTGTTATAGCGCTTCGCTTTCGGTCTCACGAGTGCGTGGGCGGACACTCTCCCCTCTCGTTGCTATGCCATCACCATGGTCTTGCGTGATCGTAGGAAATTTTTGAAATTACTCGTTCCCCAGCGATGGCATCGAGCCTGGTTTTATCGTTGATGTCATATGCGAGTAGAACACAAGTGAGTTGTGGGAGATATAAGTCATCTGCTTACCGGCATGTCATACTTTGGTTCAGCGGTATTGTGAGATGAAGCGGCCGGACCGACATTACAGCGTCGCTTACGCGAGACTGGTTTCACCGCTTGAGCACTAGTTTATTAAAGGTGACGGCGGGTGTCATCTCTCTCACTTTAGTTGAACCGAGTGTGGCTCGCCCGGTCCTTGCGAAGGTTAAAACAGCACCAACTTGACAAACTATCGTTGTGGTTTTGATGCGTAGGTAAAACGGTTCTTGCTCAGCCCGTAGCAGCCACGTAAAACTTGCAACAACAAAGTAGAGGGCGTCTAACTTGTTTTTGCGGGGCATGTTGTGATGTGATGTGGTCAAGGCGTGATGCTATATTTTATTGTATGAGATGATCATGTTTTGTAACCGAGTTATCGGCAATGGCGAGAGCCATATGGTTGTCGCTTTATTGTATGAAATGCAAAAGCCATGTAATTGCTTTACTTTATCACTAAGCGATGGCGATAGTCGTAGAAGCAATAGTTGGCGAGGCGACAACGATGCTACGATGGAGATCAAGGTGTCGCGCGGTGGCGATGGTGATCATGGCGGTGCTTGGAGATGGAATCACAAGCACAAGATGATGATGACCATATCATATCACTTATATTGATTGCATGTGATGTTTATCCTTTATGCATCTTATCTTGCTTTGATTGGCGGTAGCATTATAAGATGATCTCTCACTAAAATTATCAAGAAGTGTTCTCCACAGTATGCACCGTTGCTAAAAGTTCGTAGTACCCGGACACCACGTGATGATCGGGTGTGATAAGTTCTCGTCCATCTACAACGGGTGCAAGCCAGTTTTGCACCGCAGAATACTCGAGTTAAACTTGGCGAGCCTAGCATATGCAGATATGGCCTCGGAACACGGAGACCGAAGGTCGGCGTGAATCATATAGTAGATATGATCAACATAGTGATGTTCACCATTGAAACTACTCCATCTCACGTGATGATGGGACATGGTTTAGTTGATTTGGATCACGTAATCACTTAGATGACTAGAGAGATGTCATCTAAGTGGGAGGTTTTAATATGATTAATTAAACTTAAATTTATCATGAACTTAGTCCTGGTAGTATTTTGCAAATTAAGTTGTAGATCAATAGCTCGCGTTGTTGCTTTCATATGATTATTTTAATGTGTTCCTAGAAAATTGTATTGAAAAATGTTAGTAGCAATGTTGCGGATTGGATCCGTGATCTGAGGTTTATCCTCATTGCTGCCTGAAGAATTATGTCCTTGATGCACCGCTAGGTGATAGACCTATTGCAAGAGCAAGATGGGGCGTTATGAGCGTTTGGCTAGCTCAATATGATGACTACTTGATAGTTTAGTGCACCATGCTTAAGCGGCTTAGAATCGGGACTTCAAAGGCGTTTTGAGCGTCATGGACCATATGAGATGTTCAGGAGTTGAAGTTAATATTTCAAGCAAATACCGAGTTGAGAGATATGAAGTCTCCAACAAGTTCTATAGCTAAAAGATGGAGAGAATCGCTCAACTAGTGAGCATGTGCTCAGATTGTCTGGGTACTTCAATCGCTTGAATCAAGTGGGAGTTAATCTCCCAGATAAGATAGTGATTGACAGAATTCTCTAGTCACCATCACTAAGTTACTAGAACTTCGTGATGAACTATAGTATGCAAGGGATGACGAAAAGCGATTCCCGAGCTCTTCATGATGTTGAAATCGTGCGAGGTAGAAATCAAGAAAAGACCATCAAGTGTTGATGATTGACAAGACCACTAGTTTCAAGAGAAGGGCAAAGGGAAAGAAAGGAACTTCAAGTGGAAAGACAAGCAAGTTGTCACTCTTGAAGAAGCCCAAAGCTGGACCATAGCCTGAAGGCGAGTGTTTACTTTGCAAAGGAAATGGTCCTTTGGAGCGGAAATGCCCTGAATATTTGGTGGATAAGAAGGATGGCAAAGTGAACAAGGGTATATTTGATATACTGATTATTGATGTGTGCATTACTAGTGTTTATAGTAGCCCTGAGTATTTGATACTTGTTAGGTTCTTGAGATTAGTAACTCGAAACAGGAGTTCTGAATAAGCAGAGACTAGTTGAAGGGAAGTGACGATGAGTGTTGGAAGTAGTTCCAAGATTGATATGATCATCATCGCACTCCCTATACTCTCGGGATTAGTGTTGAACCTAAATAAATGTTATTTGGCGTTTGCGTTGAGCATGAATATGATTTGATCATGTTTATTGCAATACTGGTTATTCATGTAAGTTAGAGAATAATTATTGTTACATTTACATGAATAAAACCTTCTATGGTCATACACCCAATGAAAATGGTTTGTTGGATCTCGATCGTGTGATACACATATTCATAATATTGAAACCAAAAGATGTAAAGTTAATAATGATAGTGCAACTTATTTTGTGGCACTGCCGTTTAGGTCATATTGGTGTAAAGCGCATGAAGAAACTCCATACTGATGGGATTTTGGAATCACTTGATTATGAATCATTTGATGCTTGCGAACCGTGCCTTTTGGGCAAGATGACTAAAACTCCGTTCTCGGAACAATGGAACAAACTCTTGACTTATTGGAAACAATACATACCGATGTATGCGATCCAATGAGTGTTGATGCTCGTGGCAAGTATCGTTATTTTCGACCTTCACAAGATGATTTGAGCAGATATGGGTATATCTACTTGATGAAACATAAGTCTGAAATAATTGAAAAGTTCAAAGAATTTCAGAGTGAAGTGGAAAATCGTCGTAACAAGAAAACAAAGTTTCTGCGATCTGATCATGGAGATGAATATTTGAGTTACGAGTTTGGTCTTCATTTGAAACAATGTGAAATAGTTTCCCAACTCACGCCATATGGAACACCACAGCATAATGGTGTGTCCGAAAGTCGTAACCGCACTTTATTGGATATGGTGCGATCTATGATGTCTCTTATCGGTTTACCACTATCGTTTTGGGGTTATGCATTAGAGACAGCTGCATTCACGTTTAATAGGGCACCATCTAAATCCGTTGAGGCGACACCGTATGAACTATGGTTTAACAGTAAACCTAAGCTGTTGTTTCTTAAAGTTTGGAGTTGTGATGCTTATGTGAAAAAGTTTTCACCGATAAGCTCGAACCCAAATCGAGAATCGTCTTCATAGAATACCCAAAAGAAAATGTTGGGTACACCTCCTATCACAGATCCGAAGGCAAGTTTTTCGTTGCTAAGATGGATCCTTTCTAGAAGAAGTTTCTCTCGAAAGAAGTGAGTGGGAGGAAAGTAGAACTTGATGAGGTAATTGTACCTTCTCCTTATTGGAAAGTTGTTCATCACAGAAATCAGTTCGATGATTCTTACACCAATTAGTGAGGAAGTTAATGATGATGATCATGAAACTTCAGATCAAGTTGCTACCAAACCTCGTGAGGTCTTCGAGTAAGATCCGCTTTTGAGTGATACGGTAATCATATTCGGAAGTCATGTTACTAGACCATGATGAATCTACGAACTATGAGGAAGCGATGATGAGCCCAGATTCGCGAAATGGCTTGAGGCCATGAAATCGAGATGGGATCCATATATGAGAACAAAGTGTGGACTTTGATGGAGTTGCCGATGATCGGCAAGCCATATTATATAAATGGATCTTCAAGAGGAAGGCGGATCTGATAATAGTATTACTATCTACAAAGCTCGACTTGTGCAAAAAGGTTTTCGATAAGTTCAAGGTGTTGACTACAATGAGATTTTCTCAAGCTGTAGCGATGCTTAAGTCTGTCCGAATCATGTTAGCAATTACCACATTTTATGAAATCTGGCAAATGGATGTCAAAACAACATTCTTTAATGGATTTATTAAAGAAGAGTTGTATATGATGCAACGAAGGTTTTGTCAATCCTAAAGGAACTAACAAAATGTGCAAGCTCCAGCGATCCATCTATGGACTGGTGCAAGCATCTCGAGTTGGAATAAGCGCTTTGATAGTGTGATCAAAGCATATGGTTTTATCTGAGACTTTTGGAGAAGCCTGTATTTACAAGAAAGTGAGTGGGAGCACTACAGCCTTTACGATAAGTATATGTGAATGACATATTGTTGATCGAAATAATGTAGAATTATTCGCAAAGCATAAAGGAGTGTTTGAAAGGAGTTTTTCAAAGAAAGACCTCGGTGAAGCTGCTTACATATTGAGCATCAAGATCTATAGAGATAGATCAAGGCGGCTTGATAAGTTTTTCAATGAATACATACCTTGACAAGATTTTGAAGTAGTTCAAAATGGAGCAGTCAAAGAAAGAGTTCTTGCACGTGTTACAAGGTGTGAGATTGAGTAAGACTCAAAACCCGACCACGGCAGAAGATAGAAAGAGAATGAAAGTCATTCCCTATGCATCAGCCATAGGTTCTATAAAGTATGTCATCTTGTGTACGGATCTATTGCATACCCTACCACTAAGCTTGGCAAGGGAGTGCAATAGTGATCTAGGAGTAGATCAATGGACAGCGGTCAAAATTATCCTTAGTAGAATAAGGATATGTTTCTCGATTATGGAAGTGAAAAAGGTTAAATGCGTAAAGGGTTACGTCGATGCAAGTTTTAACACTAATCTAGATGACTCGAGTATCAATCTGGATACATATTGAAAGTGGGAGCAATTAGCTAGAGTAGCCCGTGCGAGCATTGTAGACATAGAATATTTGCAAAATACATACGGCTCTGAATGTATGAGACCGTTGACTAAGCTTCTATCACGAGCAAAACATGATCACACCTTAGTACTCTTTGGGTGTTAATCACATGGCGATGTGAACTAGATTCTTGACTCTAGTAAACCCTTTGGGTGTTGGTCACATGTCGATGTGAACTATGGGTGTTAACCACATATAGATGTGAACTATTGATGTTAAATCACATGGCGATGTGAAATAGATTATTGACTCTAGTGCAAGTGGGAGGCTGAAGGAAATATGCCCTAGAGGCAATAATAAAGTTATTATTATTTCCTTATATCATGATAAATGTTTATTATTCATGCTAGAATTGTATTAACGGAAACATAATACATGTGTGAATACATAGACAAGCAGATAGTCACTAGTATGCCTCTACTAGACTAGCTCATTAATCGAAGATGGTTATGTTTCTAACCATAGACATGTGTTGTCATTTGATTAATGGGATCACATCATTAGGAGAATGATGTGATTGACATGACCCATTTCGTTAGCTTAGCACTTGATCGTTTTAGTATGTTGCTTATGCTTTCTTCATGACTTATACAAAGTTCCTGCAACTATAAGATTATGCAACTCCGTTTACGGAGGAACACTTTGTGTGCTACCAAAGCGTCACAGCGTGCTGGGTGATTATAAAGGTACTCTCTGGTGTCTCCAAAAGTATATGTTGAGTTGGCATGAATCAAGATTAGGTTTTGTCACTCCGATTGTCGGAGAGATATCTCTGGGCCTTCTCGGTAATACACATCACATAAGCCTTGCAAGCATTGCAACTAATGAGTTAGTTGTGAGATGATGTATTACGGAGCGAGTAAAGAGACTTACGGTAGCGAGATTGAACTAGGTATTGGATACCGACGATCGAATCTCGGGTAAGTAACATACCGATGACAAAGGGAACAACGTATGTTGTTATGCGGTTTGACCGATAAAGATCTTCGTAGAATATGTAGGAACCAATATGGGCATCCAGGTTCCGCTATTGGTTATTGACCGAGAATGGTTCTAGGTCATGTCTACATAGTTCTCGAACCCGTAGGGTCCATGCACGCAACGTTTGATGGCAGTTCATTATGAGTTTATAAGTATTGATGTACGAAGGTAGTTCGAGTCCGGATGTGATCACGGACATGACGAGGAGTCTCGAAATGGTCGAGACATAAAGATTGATATATTGGAAGCCTACATTTGGACATCGGAAATGTTCCGAGTGAAATCGAATTTGCAGAGTACAGGGAGGTTCGGAACCCCCGGAACTAAATGGGCCATAGTGGGCCTTGGTGGAAAGGAGAAAGGGCCAGCCCTAGGTGGCAAGCGCCTCCCCTTCCCTAGTCCTATTAGGACTAGGAAGGTGGGGGCCCCTCTCTCTCTTTCCCCTCGGGAATCCTATTCCAACTAGGATTGGAGGGAATCCTACTCCCGGAGGAGTAGGACTCTCCAGCGCCCCTCTTGGCCGGCCAGCCCCTCCCCTTGGCTCCTTTATATCACGGGGCAGGGGCACCCCATGACACACAAGTTGATCTACGGATCGTTCCTTAGCCGTGTCGGTGCCCCTTCCACCATATTCCACTTGGTCATATCGTCGCGGAGCTTAAGCGAAGCCCTGCGGAGAATTCATATCTTCGCGGAGCTTAGGCAAAGCCCTGCGTCGGTGGAGCATCATCATCGTCCTGCGCCGTCGTCTTGTGGAACTCATCCCGACACTTTCTGGATCGGTCGGGGATCGTCATCGAGCTGAGCGTGTGCGAACTTCGGAGGTGCCGTCGTTCGGTGCTTGGATCGGTCGGATCGTGAAGGCGTCGACTACATCAACAGCGTTGTTATAGCGCTTCGCTTTCGGTCTCACGAGTGCGTGGGCGGACACTCTCCCCTCTCGTTGCTATGCCATCACCATGGTCTTGCGTGATCGTAGGAAATTTTTTGAAATTACTACGTTGCCCAACACATGATATCTGTCAAATTCATCACTGAGGTCCCTGATGTCCTTCTGAACAGTGACAAGTTCTTCAGGAGCCAGTGTAAGAAGGATGTTCCTCAACAATCGCTCCTTCTTGTACTGGGCCTTCTTGACTTGCCTAGCCTTTTGAAATTTCAATTTTTCTTCGCCTATGAAGGCGGTCGGCATGTGACTTTGACCAGGAGTGAGGTGAAAATCAAGTAGTGGAGTGTTGGGATCTTTGTGCCATACGTCAATGAAATCGAGGATCTTCTTCGGATCCAGCATAAGAGGCACATAGCTACCTTTGACTCTTGCAGCCCTTTCTAGTCTATCTTTGATGATTTCAATAGATTCTTCATCATCAGCTTCATATCGTCATCAGACGAAACATGGAATGCCACATGCTTCTTGTGAGGACTTGGCCTCTTTTCCACGTCCAGCAGTGGACTTGACCTTCAGCAAAGTTGGACCACTTGAGGATAGTGGTTGAGCTGAGGAAGATGCAGATGCCACTGAGGCAATAGAGAAGCCTGCAGTCCGCTGACACGTTGCAAGGTGCACTGTGTTGAGGACTTTGTGGAAGATGCTGAGGATTTTGAAGCAACTGAGGGGATTGGCACTACCTTGAAGAAGTTTCTTGAGGAATTTGTCCTGAGAGCTTTGTCGTTGAAGGACTTGGCCGTGAGGGCATTGAGCTTGAAGATTTCTTCACAACAGACTTCTTCAGAATGGCCTTCTTTGGTGTAGTTTTACTAGCTGAGGCCTTAGTGGCAGCAGCTTGAGAATCCTCATTAAATTTCCTCACTGCTTATGCAGCAGCTTTCTAAAGCTTGGCTTGGCGCTTGGCCCATTCTTTTGGAAATTCCTCAACGCGCCTCACGTTGGTGGGATCAGCTCTTTGGCGAGCAGCCAAGGGTGGTCTTGAACATGGAGGTTTTACAGCAAATTTCTTCATGTACTCGGGAGTTACATAACAATATTCCCCCCATTCCTTTTCCCATCTCCTCTCAATCCTCTGTATGCACACTTTGCGCTGATTCTTGTTCTCCTTCCCATGAGTTTCTTCATAGGGTGTGCAATATTCATCGTATATGTCCTCGAGGATTTCAAACGCTGGCCTTTTTCCTCCCTTATGAGGTCTCTTCCCATCTGCCATTTTCCTCACTTGAGTACTTTGGTCTTTGGATGTTTCTGAGGAAGTGCGCAAATTTTCTTCAAGGAAGGATTCAAATGAGTTATGTTGTTGAGAACCTAGTGATTCAACAACAGACATTTTGTACCTGTTAACAAAGTATAGGTGCGAAGAATTTGGAGAGGTCATATGCGTTCTCAGAAATTTTTCAAAAGTATCAAGTCTGAGGAATTTGACCATAGTTGTCTTGAGGAATTTCACTAAGCATTCTTGACTAAGGTTCCAGAGTTGTATATATTAGAAAATCCACACAGTTGAGGAATCTTTAAGAAAAACATAGCTTAGAGAAACAAATCAAGGAATAGAAGCATTCCGGTGTTTAAGGAGTGGGAAGTTGAAGAATAAACACCTTTTGAGGATTTTGTGGAAATCATAAGAATCAAAGTAGGGTAGTAAAATTATATTTTAATACCCTTGACGAAGAACATGACAAACTAGGAGTGGAGAGTGGAGATCGAGAAGTTCGTCAGTTCAGATCTCCCACGCCCTAACTCGGTGGCGGCATATAGCTAGGGCAACGGCGGAGTGAAGATTTCGCAGCCGGCACGAGTACGACGGTGATGTGGGCGAGGCTTCTTCCTCACCGGCGATGATGGAGTGTACCGGCGGTGCTAGGTCTGAGAGCTCAAGCGAGGGGAATTGAGGTCGAGCGGAGTAAATGAAGTATGAGTAGGGTGAGGAGTATTTATAGCCGCAGTGAAAAATTGCTCGTCCGAAGAATTTGGACGAACATGCCCCTGACCCTTGCTATCCTAATGACATGTGTCACCCACATACAGAGAGGTGGAGATCATGGGGGATAGTGGGTGATTAGTTTAATCCATCGTGGGAAGCGGAACGGTTTGAGCGGAAACAACCAAAAATTCAAATATGAAATTTTTAATGTTTCGTTCGCAAATTCTTCAGCTGTCAAGGACACAATGAAGACTTTGAACGAGTTTCAAATAGACCGCACATGAAGAATTTGTGAACAGAGTGGGTTGACTTTACCATAGATGGGGAACGGGTCCGATCACATTCACTTAGACGAAAATCAACTTGAAGAAATAGCAATAAATGAATGTTATTGAGGACATTGAAAACTCATATATATATATATATATATATATATATATATATATATATATATATATATATATATATATATATATATATATATATGTTTAAAAGTTATCAAAAATATGGGAGCATCACTCTAATGTAATAAGATGATCTAACGGAGGGATTGTGAAAATATGCATTTATGTGTCCTCGACAAAAATAACAAGCATTTCAGCTCACTGCGATATAAATATATACTGAACTATTTGTTTTTTTGTCCAGGACACATATAGTCGTATTTTTATAATCCCTCCGTTGGATCTTGTTATATTATAGATCTGATGTTTCAGTATTTTTTCACGATTTTTGAGAATACTTGCACCATTGAAACCCTTAACTAGTTCTGTGGCAAGCTATTGTAGAAAATTATGCTCATTTTGCAAATTGAGTTTTTTCTTCACTTTGCAAATTCTTCAAATTTTCAATTCTTCAACTTATATATATATATATATATATATATATATATATATATATATAGTCAATGAAGAACATCAGTTGAAAATTTGAAGACTTTGAAAAGTTGAAGAATTCGAAAATTTGAAGAATTTGCAAAATGAAGAAAAAACTCAATTTTGAAGATTTTCAAATTTTGTTGGTGGCGTGACCCACCGTATAAGAATGATGATTCCAGACACTATGTACAATTGTCGTAGGGCTCTGATAATCAAATTCTTCATTAATTTCTTTACACTTAGAGGGTTAGTCTTCATTGCTTGAAGGAAAACGTTACCTCATGTGTTGCACATCTAAGTCATAAATTTTGCATAAGTGTTAGGATGTGTGTCCTTTCAAAGAACATTAGAAGATTCTAATATATTTAGCTCACACCGCAACTTGCAAAATCTCTTCTCATCCAAGGGCTTTGTGAAGATATCTGCTCGCTTTCTTCAGTCTTCACGCAGTCGATGAAGATGTCGCCCTTCAACACATGATCTTGAGGAAAATGATGACGAATCTAGATTTGCTTAGTCTTCGAGTGCTGAACTGGGTTGTGAGCAATCTTGATGGCACTCTCATTGTCGAAGTAGAGTGGCACATTCTTCATATTGATGCCATAGTCCTTGAGGGTTTGCTTCATCCACAGCAATTAAGCACAGCAAGAACCAGCAGCAATGCACTCAGCTTCAGTAGTAGAGAGTGATACACAGTTCTGCTTCTTTGAGGACCAACATACTAAGGATCGTCTGAGAAAATGGCATGTGCCTGATGTTGACTTGCGATCTACTCGATCACCAGCATAGTCAGAGTCAGAATATCCAATGAGATCAAAGGCCGAGCAATTGGGATACCATAATCCAAGTATTGTAGTGTGAGCTAGATATGGAAGAATATGTTTCACAGCCTTATGGTGTGATTCCTTCGGTGTATCTTGAAAACGGGCACACATGCAAACACTGAGCATAATATCTGTTCTAGATGCACATAGATACAATAAAGAGACAATCATGGAGCGGTATACCTTTTGATCGAAGTCTTTACCATTTTCATCGGTGCATAGATGGCCATTAGTGGGCATAGGGATTTTGACGGCTTTGCAATCTTGCATGCCGAATTTCCTCAGTACATCGTTGAGGTATTTCTCTTGAGATATGAAGATGCCATTGCGTTGTAGACAAATTTGGAGACCTAAGAAGAATTTCAATTCTCCCATCATAGACATTCGATATTCCTCACTCGTCATATAGGCAAATTCGTCATTGTAACGTTGGTTAGTACAGCCAAAGATAATATCATCTACATATATTTGGCACACAAATAATTCATCATCGTAACTTTTGCTGAAAAGAGTTGGGTCAAGTGAACCGGGTTTGAAGCCTTTCTTCATGAGGAATTCCTTCAGTGTATCATACCACGCCCGAGGGGCCTGCCTGAGGCCATAGAGGGCCTTGTTGAGTCTGAAGACTTCATCAGGATGCTTAGGATCTTCAAAACATGGGGGTTGAGCAACATATACTTCTTCCTCAAGCTTAACATCGAGGAATGCACTTTTCACATCCATTTGATATAAGATGATATTATGATGGTTAGCATAAGCAAGCAATATGAGAATAGCCTCAAGTCTAGCAACAGGTACAAAAGTTTCATCGAAATCAATTCCTTCAACCTGTGTGTAGCCTTGAACTACAAGACGAGCCTTGTTCCTCACCACTAGGCCATTTTCATCTTGCTTGTTGCGGTAGATCCACTTGGTATCGATGATATTGTGCTTGCGAGGGTCTGGTCGCTTGACAAGTTCCCACACATTTTTGAGCTCGAATTGATTTAGTTCCTCTTGCATAGCTTGAATCCACTCAGGCTCCAGAAATGCCTCATCAACTTTGGTGGGCTCTGTGATAGAGACAAAACCGAAGTGCCCACAAAAGTTAGACAAATGTGAAGCTTTTGAGCGCGTGAGAGGACCTGATGCATTGATGTCGTCGATGATTTTCTCAATCTACACTTCATTTGCAACGCGAGGATGAGCAGGTTGACGACTTTCATTAGGTTGAGCATTTTCTTCGGCGACATTTTCTTCAGATGCACCAACATGATTTTCTTCACGGCCTGGAATCACTTCTTTAGCAGATTCTTCAGTGAGTATAACATCCTCAGTAGCCTTGAACTTGATGGATTCCTCAGGAGACATTTCATCTAGCATAGGAGGTAGGTGCTCTCTTTGCGAGCCATTAGTTTCATCGAACCGCACATCTACAGTTTCAACAACCTTGTTGTGATAGGTGTTGAAGACTCTGTAGGTGTGCGATTCCTTTTCGTAACCAAGTATAAAACCCTCGTGTGCTTTCGGTGCAAATTTAGAGTTGTGATGAGGATCCCTAATCCAACATTTAGCACCAAAGACTTTGAAATAACTCACATTGGTTTTTCTTGTCAATGAGGAGTTCATATGAGGTCTTCTTGAAGAATTTGTGAAGATATACCTTGTTGATGATGTGGCATGCAGTATCAATAGCCTCAGGCCAGAAGTGAATAGGCGTCTTGTATTCATCAAGCATAATGTGAGCCATCTCAACAAGAGTCATGTTCTTGCGCTCCACGACGCCATTCTGCTCAGGAGTTTATGTGGTAGATAACTCGTGAGTAATACCAAGTTCATCAAGATAGTCATCAAGACTAGTATTCTTGAACTCGGTCGATATGCTTGATCTTCACACCGAAATTCGTCAAGTCCCTTGAGGAAAATCATTTGAAGACTTCCTGCACTTCTGTCTTCTACATAATGATATGCACCCAGGTGTAGCGAGAATAATCATCAATAATAACAAAACCATATAGAGATGTTGCATTTGTTAGTGTGGCATAATGAGTAGGGCCAAAGAGGTCCATGTGAAGCAATTCAATAGGACGAGTGGTAGTAATGATAGTCTTTGAGGGATGCTTAGATCTGGTCATCTTTCCAGCCTCACAAACCCCGCAAAGATGATCTTTAAGGAATTTGACACCCTCGATGCCAATGACGTGCTTTTTCTTCACAAGCGTGTGCAAGTTCCTCATGCCAGCATGACCGAGTCGACGATGCCATAGCCAGCCTTCTGAAGCTTTTGCAAGTAGACATGTGGCAGGCTATGGTCCTGCAGAGAAATCAACAATGTACAAGTCTCCTCTCCTAAAGCCTTTGAAGACTTTGGAATTGTCGGATTCCATGAGTACTATGCAACAATATTTGCCAAAGATGAGAACCATATCAGGATCACAAAGCATTGAGACAGACATGAGTTGAATCCTGTAACACCCCCTAGTGTCATGCTACAGTAATCCGCTATTAATGGTGCCATGTCATCATGTTACTGTTGCTAACATTCACTTGATCCAAATCACCATTCAAATTCAAATCCAATCTAAAGTCAAAATTCAAATTTGTCAAACTTCAAAATAAAAATGTTCAAGGTGTGGCAAATAATCCCTAGATATTTTTCATGTTGGAAACAACCTCTTTTGGATTCCCAGAGTGCCCCTGGAAATTATTTAGTGGTCCAGCATCATTTAAAATTGGTCTTTTCAATTTCTATAAATGGTTAGACATCTCCTTTTCACTCCATACTTTTGTTTCCATCTAATTATATTGTGTTAGATTTATGTGCCAAATTTTGTTCAAAACAAAACTCATTCTTACTAAAAGAAAATACAAAGCTGAGGCTAAATTTAATAAATAGAAAAGTTAAAGGCAAGTTATAAAAATTAGAACAAAGAAAACCCCCTCCCCCGCGCTGGGCCATCCGACCCAGCTAGCCAACCGGACGGCCCAACCGCACCCTCTCTGGCCTACAAGGCCACCCCCTTGACCCAAACCCTAACGACCAACCCCACTCCCCCCATGATTCTCTCGCTCCTCCCCCTCTCCCCCGATCGGATCTGGATCGGGGCAGTTGCCTCGGCCCCGTCGAACGCCTGCCTCCTCCCCGGCGCCAACCAATCGACTGGACCGGGGAGGGGCCCGATCCCACGCGACCCTGCGCCTCTGACGCCGGCGCCCATCCCCGACGCCGCCTTGTTGTCGCCGTGCTCCGCCACCTCGTTGGCGCCGCTCCATCGTCTCTCCCTCGCCGACCCCAATGTCCCAGACGTCGGCGCCCTCGACATCGTTAGACCGCCCCCGCACTCCCCGAGCTCACTGCCGCCCCCCTACGCTCCGCTGTGAGCCCTTCCCCATTCCCCCTTCCCCCTCGTCTTCGTCGTCGTAGGTGGCCGCGCGCGCCATTGGCCACCATGGCCGCGCCCGATCTCGCCAGGTCGCGACCGCCTCGGCCGTAGCGTTGCCCGTGCCGATCCACCTCCGTCCTCGCCGCCCCAACACGCGCAGCGCTGCCCGCCTGCTGCCGCTGCTGCCCCTCGCCGCCCGCTCCAACCGCCCACGCGCGCTCGCTTCTCCTTCCCCGCGTCCTCCTCTCACCGCTACGCTATTGCTGCTTTCGCTGCTCACGCCCCCTTCGCCAGCCGCGCCCGCTCGCGAGACCTCGCCCTGCTCTGCCTTCTACCCCCGCATGGCCATGGCCTTGGGGCGCGGCCAAGATCGCCACGCCAGCGCCCGCCTCACTCACCCGTCGGCGCCCGTGGTAGCGCCCGTTCGCCCGCCCTGCGTCGCCCAGGACATGCTTAGGCCATGGGCCACTGACCACGCGAGCCCACGCCCTGAAAAACGAAAACAATACTAATAATTAATGAATTGATTAATTAATTAGACAGTTAATTAACTTAATTAATTTTGCCTAATTAACTAATTAGCTAATTAGTTAGTCAGAGGACTCTTTGACAGTGGGGCCCCACCCCTAGTTAGCTTAATTTAAACATCCCCTTTCAAAATATGTGACACTGACAGATGGGCCCCATTAACCCTGTTGACTGGTCAACATTGACCTAGTCAACGCTGACTGTACTGCTGACTGGGCACTGGCAGGCCCCACACGTCAGGTCAACTCAGCTGACTAATGACGTCATGATGATGTCATGCTGGTGCAATAACCCTATTTTAGTTAATAATGAATCTAGGATATTGCTTAAACTTCAGGAATTCATGTAAAATAATATGTAACTCGGATGAAAAAGTTTTATACATGAAAGTTGCTTAGAACGACGGGACTAATCCGAATACACGGTCCGTTTACCTGTCACATGCCTCTAACTATATGAACATGGAACATTCCCCCTCCTGTCATCTGTCTGACACAGGTCCGAAACCGGGAATACATTCCCGGTTGAATTCCCCCTTCACCTGTATCATGTAGCATTACGTTAGAACACTCCTAGCACTGCGTATTGCCATGTTATGCCTTGTGATGCCTTGTTTGCTCTGTATTTACTGTTTCTTCCCCCTCTTCCCTCCGGTAGACCCCGAGACCGATGCTGCCCCTGTGATCGACTGCGTCAACGACGACACTTCTTCCTTTTCAGCAGAGCTTCCAGGCAAGCCCCCCCCCCCTTTGATCATCCCGATATCGCCCATTTCCTTTCTCTCATGCTTGCATTAGATTTTGCTACTATCATTGTTTGCTCCTATTCTGATGCATAGCCTGCTTTTGTAACCTGCTTATCCTAAAATGCTTAGTATAGATTGGTTAGTGATCCATCAGTGACCCCCACCTTGTCCTTGTTGCCCCTTCTTCATCATCGAAGACCCGACCAATAGGATCGAAGACCAGGCCCCGGCGCCGCACATCACTTTCCCCTTAGTTGCTCGACACCACTGGGTTACTATCGAGTGCCGAGGGTGAGACCTCATCAGCACTTCTGATGTTAACCCTGTAATGTCGCTATTCGGTCGTGGTCATCGAGGGTGATTCCGCCTTAACCACTTCTGATACGACTCTGTCGTGCAACCCTTAAAGTGTGAACCTTGAGGGTGGATCCTCTTGCGTTCACCTTGATGATTACATCGAGTGGAATCCGTCAAGGGTGATTCCTCAGGTTTTCCCCTTTGTGTTAGACACACGGTTACTATGGTTACTATGACTTTACACTGAACCCTGTTACCAAAGACGGGTCGGCTCTGAGGGGTACCCGAGCGAGCATATTTGCAAGTGATGAGGAGTCAGGTTGACCTGGAGGGTGCCCGCGTGATAATTACGAGGCGTGGCCGAGCATTCTTAGCCCTTGCCGCAAGTCCTCAAGACGGGGCAACGGGGTCACATCTTTCATGAGTCTCTGCCTGTTACCGCGCATTCCTAATCCACTACGATTTGGATATTTGATCCAAGGGACCTCGGTCCTGATAGCACTAACCATCACGTGGGCATAGTATGGGCGTTTTGCGTCGTATGCATCAGCCGAAGCTTAATAGACGTTACCGACTGAGCGGCGCGCGCCGGGTTGGACTGCGTAAGCACCTACCTTTTTGAAGGAGGTAGCTAGGTATGCTCACCGGCCGCCCTCGCAACGTGCAGGAGTTCCTGGGGCGATGGCCCATGACCCCTGGGGCATAGGTTTAGTACGGCGTGATGACCTCTCTATTAAGCCTAGTCAGGTTGCGGCGTATTGTTTGGCCGAGGCCGGGCATGACCCAGTAAAGTGTGTCCGGCCGGAGTTAATCGAGTGTGGTGGGTAAGTTGGTGCACCCCTGCAGGGAAGAAAACATCTATCGATAGCCTGTCCTACGGTAACGGACACTTGGAGTTGTATCCCGATCGATACAACTAGAACTGGATGCTGAGGCATGTTTTGGATATGTTGCTTTGGGAGTCGAGAAAGGATCCCGGAGCGTTGATACAAAAACATAAATATACTTATGTTATACTACTCTACTCCCTCCTGTTGCTGCAAGATGGTGGTTTCCAGAAGATGCTAGTCTTTGATAGGACTAGCTTCTCCCCCTCTTATTCTGGCATTTCTGCAGCCCAGTCCACATCTACCGCCTTCCTTCGATAATGTTGCACATGTAGTGTAGATCCTTGCTTGTTGAGTACTTCGGATGAGTACTCATGGTTGCTTTGCTTCCTTTCCCCCCCTTTTCCCATTCTTCTTGGATGTCGCAACCAGATGGTGGAGCCCAGGATCTAGACGACACCACCGACGACTACTGCTACCCCGAGCGTGCCTACTACTACGTGGAGGCCGCCGACGACCAGGAGTAGTTAGGAGGCTCCCAGGCAGGAGGCCTTGCCTTTTTTATCGTTGTTGCTTTTGTGCTAGCCTTCTTAAGGCAAAATTGTTTAACTCATGTCTGTACTCAGATAATGTTGCTTCCGCTGACTCTTGTGTATTCGAGCTTATGTATTCGAGCCCTCGAGGCCCCTGGCTTGTAATATAAAGCTTGTATTATTTTTTAATTTGTATCTAGAGTTGTGTTGTGATATCTTCCCATGAGTCCTTGATCTTGATCGTACACATTTGCGTTTATGATTAGTGTACGGTTGAATTGAGGGCGTCACAATTTGGTATCAGAGCCGACTGCCTGTAGGTAGCCCCCTTCAGACTCCTTGGACGAAGTTGAGTCTAGTCAACGAAAAACTTTTACTAAGTTGGCTGTTTGGCTTACAGGCCCATGTCACCATTGGGTGGTATTAGGATCTTTTACTCCTCGTCTATACTCTGGGACTCTGATCTCTCTTCCATTCGGGTTAAATGATTTTTCTAACTCTAACATTAGGATCTCGTAACTACTTCCTCCCGGAGAGCCCCTTATTACAGATGATCGCCTGCTGCACCAGAAGATTTAGAAGATACTCTCCGATGTTTCCCCGAAACCCTTGTGACCTTCGCCGTTGCAATTCCATATCACTGATAAATCCTTATGGATAGCTGCATACACTTGTCGTCCATACCTTCTTTTCTTTTCCAGTTGCTCTTGTTATTACAAGATGTCCCGAAATACTCTCCGTTGCCCCAAGAATCCTTTGAGCTTACTGCCTTGCAGTTCTTTACCACATGAATACCCCTACGGATAATTCCTCACACTTATAGAGTATTCGCTCATCCCTAAATGTTCTTGTGTTTCACAAAATTCTTTGAAATACTATTCTATCTTCTGAAAATCCTTAGTAGCCATTGCTCTTGTTCTTCCTTACCTGCTTGCATTTTGGTTTTTTCCATATGTCTAGCAATATTCATTAAAATCCTTTGCGATTGTCGTCCTTACCCTGTCGATTCAATATGTGTGTGAATGCACGCCATCATCAGTTGTTCCCTGGAAATTGTTCTTCCAGCTCAGACGTCACTCCAGACATGAGCTGATTCTCGACCAATCAAATTACCGTCGATTGTACCCCTAAGTCTATTCAATTTATCCATCCTTAATCAGAGTGTTTGCTTCTGATCCCTTGATTTGGAAATCATAATTCTTTTGTATTTAAGCTTTGGAATTATCCAAATATTTCTATAATTCGATGCCTTTGCATTCCTTCTTCCTATGATTGAGTACCAATACTCACCTCAGCTCCAGTGTGGATCGCCAGATCCATTGTTGGATTATTATCCGACAATGTACTTCATATTCAATCACCTTGTGAGTTCTTCCCACGATATATAATGCCTTTGGTAAATTGTATTATCTGATTTGGCTAACCATGCTCGGCTTTCGAGCTTGTGTTATTTACTCTTGAAGTTTGTGGTATATGTCCCTAAGATGTCCAGATGGGTTGAATCTATGCGTTCCATAATCCGTGTGAACTCGAGAGTTTTCACGAGTCATACTCTTCTGGTGTTTTGCCAGATAAAATTTCAACTCTACAACTTCTTTAGAGACGAGAACTGAATGAAAGGTTAGGCATTGAAGAAGTGGGAGTCGACCTTGAACCATTGTGTTCATGCCCATGGACTTGATATGGAACTTATCATGGAAGCTTCTTGTGATAATAATAATCCCCTTATTATAAGTTCATATGGTATCTATGTTTGGTCCTTTGCAACCGTGGTTCTGACCATGATTGTTCCCCTTTAATTCCATTTCTCAGACAAGTTAAAGCACTTGTCTTCTGCAGATCAATGCATCTCCGCAACCTCTATTTTGATCTTCCTTCGTGTATTACCCTCTGGTATCTCGAGGATATCATGTCATTGCACTACATCTTATGAACTTTTGATGGAGTACTACCTTACCCTGTCTTTGTCACTTCATGGGATTTGGGTTGTTTGTCAACCGAGAACACCGATAAGTGAATCGATTCCACACTCCGATTCAATAACTCTAAGTAATTTTCATTGCTTACGAGTTTAATAATCCTTCAAGTCATTCCTAGCCTGATCGGCTATATCATTTCGTGCCAAATTTTAACTGTGCTACCTGGTTCTTCTTCCCAGAGCACAATTTTCGATGATGAGCTAAGCTTACGTCGATCTTCCTCGTCATATCATTTCGCCTTGAACAACAAGCTTGATTTCAAGTTTGTGTCGTACCCGTGGTTCCAATAACCTTTCGCTTCATCATTCCTTTGACTTGGTGTCATCTCCAATCGATTACGTCTTCCTAAAATCTCTCGACAATTGTGCCATGCTCATCATCAACATTTTGAGCTCTTCCAGGATATTAATTAAATTCATGATGAGAAATACCATCCTTGCCCCTCGATGATTTGTGTTATCATCGACAACATTCTTGCCTTCCTCCCCAACACAAACTTGTTCTTATAAATTTTGGAAATACATCCTTTTGACGTGTGATGGATTGTTGCTGAACCCATCGGCCACATCCTCATTTTTCCTGATAAAATTGCATTGTTATAGAAATTCTCGATTGATCCTTTGTATTCCCAAGGTCCTACCTTTACCTAATGGCCATGCCAATTCTATCTCAAAGCACGACTGTGGTACTTCGTTCATCAACAAGAACATTGGAAGCGCAATGCTAAATGTTTCATGATCATCTATCCAAACACAATTGTATGGGTAACATCATCAGTTTCCCCTCCCTTTCCCCTAGTTGATTATCTACTTACTATACTGTCATGGATATCATCCCCTGCTTGTCCTTGGGAAGGATATACTCCTGATAATTGTGTTTAAACACACTTTCCTTTCCAATGTTCTGGTTAATATAATAACCACATTTTCCTTTCCATTGTTTTGTTTAACCTTTCTTGGGATCTATATGATCTAAGAAGTAATAGTTCCCTGCTTATGAAAACACCTCGGTGTACAATTTGTCAGTAAGACCTTGTTATTATTGTTGTTGACATTCCGGTAACCATCGATGGACGAGAACTTTGCCTATTGGTCCACCTCGTTCAACGAGCAGGAAAATAGTTCTCTGCGTCCCTCGCCCTTGGTACCAACGTTGTTGACAACATAACTGACAGTCTATCATCTGGCATGCCTTGCTATCGGCCCCCTTTCTACTTTTAACCCACATGGTGGGCTCATAACCCATAGTTTCACAGGATCGGAACCTGACTCTCATGTATATCCTTTATTCCAAAGTATCATTTGCTCTTGGCCTTGTGTGTTGTCATGAGCCACCGCCCGAGAGATGATCTATTCTCGATGCTCTGAACCCCCTTCTCACACTCTGTTCAGGTATCGATCGTTCGTCCATTCGCTTGAAACTTCCTATTGTACCTTCATATTTTGCTCTCGATGTTTTCTTAAGTTTCAACTCGAGAGATACTTCTGCCTCATTCCCTAAATTGTTCACCAGGTAATTAACCCTATAAGGGTCAGTTCTCCCGAAGTTACTCTTTACTTCCGCACTTAAATCTCAGGACGAGATTTCTTGTAGTGGAGGAGATTTGTAACACCCCCCCCCCCAGTGTCATGCTACAGTAATCCCCTATTAATGGAGCCATGTCATCATGTTAATGTTGCTAACCTTCACTTGATCCAAATCACCATTCAAATTCAAATCCAATCTAAAGTCAAAATTCAAATTTGTCAAACTTCAAAATAAAAATGTTCAAGTTGTGGCAAATAATCCCTGGATATTTGTCATGTTGGAAACAACCTCTTTTGGATTCCCAGAGTGCCCCAGGAAATTATTTAGTGGGCCAGCAGCATTTAAAATTGGTCTTTTCAATTTCTATAAATGGTTAGACATATCCTTTTCACTCCATACTTTTGTTTCCATCTCATTATATTGTGTTAGAGTTATGTTTTAAATTTTGTTCAAAACAAAAATCATTTATTACTAAAAGAAAATACAAAGCTAAGGCTAAATTTAATAAACAGAAAAGTTAAAGGCAAGTTATAAAAATTAAAACAAAGAAAACCCCCTCCCCCGCGTTGGGCCATCCGGCTAGCTAGCCAACCGGACGGCCCAACCGCCCCTCTCTGGCCTACAAGGCCACCCCTTTGACCCAAACCCTAACGACCAACCCCACTCCCCGCCCCCCACGTTTCTCTCGCTCCTCCCCCTCTCTCCCCGATCGGATCTAGATCAGGGCAGTTGCCTCGGCCCCATCGAACGCCGCCCCCTGCCTCCTCCCAGGCGCCCCCCCACTCGACTGGACCGAGGAGGGGCCCGATCCCGCGCGACCCTGCGCCTCTAACGCCGGCGCCCATCCCCGACGCCGCCTCGTTGTCGCCGTGCTCCGCCACCTCGTTGGTGCCGCTCCATCATCTCTCCCTCGCCGACCCCAACGTCCCCGACGCCGGCGCCCTCGACATTGTCGGACCGCCCCCGCACTCCCCGAGCCCACTTCCGCCCCCTACGCTCCGCTGTGAGCCCCTCCCCGTTCCCCCTTCCCCCTCGTCTTCGTCGTCGTAGGTGGTCGCGCACGCCATTGGCCACCATGTCCGCGCCCGGCCTCGCCAGGTCGCGACCGCCTCGGCCGCGTGCGTTGCCCTGTGCCCGATCCCACCTCCGTCCGTGCCGCCCAAGCCGCCGCAGCGCAGCTCCGCCCTGCCTGCTGCTGCCCGCGCCGCCGCTCCGATCGCCCAGCGCTCGCTGCTCCTTCCCCGTCGCTCGCCGCTTCTCATCGTTCTTTCGCTGCTGCTGCTCGCCGCCGAGCTCAGCAGCGCCGCTCGCCAGACCTCGCCTGCTCGCCTTCGCCCACCCACGCCGCCAAGATCGCCACGGCCAGCTTGAGCTCACCCGTCAGCGCCCGTGGTAGCGCCCGTTCGCCCGCCCCGCGTCGCCCAGGACCCGCTTAGGCCATGGGCCACTGACCACGCGGGCCCATGCCCAGAAAAACGAAAACAATAATAATAATTAATTAATTAATTAGACAGTTAATTAACTTAATTAATTTTGCCTAATTAACTAATTAGCTAATTAGTTAGTCAGAGGACTCTATGACAGTGGGGCCCCACCCCTAGTTAGCTTAATTTAAACACCCCCCTTTTAAAATATGTGACACTGACAGATGGACCCCATTGACCGTGTTGACAGGTCAACATTGACCCAGTCAACGCTGACTGCACTGCTGACTGGGCATTGATGGGCCCCACACGTCAGGGTTGACCATGGTCAACTCAGCTGACTGATGATGTCATGATGACGTCATGCTGGTGCAATAACCCTATTTTAGTTTAATAATAAATCCAGGATATTTTTTAAACTTCAGGAATTCATGTAAAATAATCTGTAACTCGGATGACAAAGTTTAATACATGAAAGTTGCTCAGAACGACGGGACGAATCCGAGAACATGGTCCGTTTACCTATCAGATGCCTCTAACTATCTGAACATGGAACATTCCCCTCGGTCATCTGTTCGATTAGTTAGAAGCGGAATACCTTCCCGGTTGAATTCCCCCTTCACCTATATCGTGCAGCATTACATTAGAACACTCCTAGCGCTGCGTATTGCCATATTATGCCTTGTGATCCCTCGTTTGCTCTGTATTTACTGTTTCTTCCCCCTCTTCCCTCCGGTAGACCCCGAGATCGATGCTGCCCCTGTGATCGACTACGTCAACAACGACACTTCTTCCTTTTCAGCAGAGCTTCCAGGCAAGCCCCCCCCCCCCCTTTGATCATCCCGATATAGCCCATTTCCTTTCTCTCATGCTTGCATTAGATTTTGCTAATGTAATTGTTTGCTCCTATTCTGATGCATAGCCTGCTTTTGTAACCTGCTTATTGTTACCTACCTGCTTATCCTAAACTACTTAGTATGATTGGTTAGTGATACATTAGTGACCCCCACCTTGCCCTAGTTGCCCCTGCTTCATCATCGAAGACCCGATCAACGGGATCGAAGACCAGGCCCCGACGCCGCACATCACTTTCCCCTTAGTTGCTCGACACTACTGGGTTACTATCGAGTGCCAAGGGTGAGACCTCATCAGCACTTCTGATGCTAACCCTGTAGTGTAGCTATTCGATCGTGGTCATCAAGGGTGATCCCGCCTTAGCCACTTCTGATACGACTCTGTCGTGCAACCCCTCAAGTGTGAACCTCGAGGGTGGATCCTCTTATGTTCACCTTGATGATTACATCGAGTGTAATCAGTCAAGGGTGATTCCTCAGGTTTTCCCCTTGGTGTTAAACACACGGTTACTATGGTTACTATGACTTTGCACTGAACCCTGTTACCAAAGATAGGTCGGCCATGAGGGGTACCCGCCCGAGCATATTTGCAAGTGATGAGGAGTCGGGTTGACCTGGAGGGTGCCCGCGAGATAATTACGAGGCGTGTCCGGACATTCTTAGCCCTTGCCGCAAGTCCTCTAGACGGGACAACGGGGTCACATCTTTCGTGAGTCTCTGCTTGTTACCGCGCGTTCCTAATCCAGTACGATTTGGATATCAGATCCGAGGGGCCTCGGGCCTGATAGCACTAACCATCACGTGGGCATAGTATGGGCATTCTGCGTCGTATGCATCAGCCGAAGCTTAATAGACGTCAGCGACTATGCGGCGCGCACCGGGTTGGACTGTGTAAGCACCTGCCTTTTTGAAGGAGGTAGCTAGGTCTGCTCACCGGCCACCCTCGCAACATGCAGGAGTTCCCGGGGCGATGGCCCATGACCCCTGGGGGCATAGGTTTAGTACGGCGTGCTGACCTCTCTGTTAAGCCTATGTCGGGTTGCGTCGTATTGTTTGGCCGAGGCCGGGCATGACCCAGTAAAGTGTGTCCGTCCCGAGTTAATCGAGCGTGGTGGGTCAGTTGGTGCACCCCTGCAGGGAAGAAAACATCTATCGATAGCCTGTCCTACGGTAACGGACACTCGGAGTTGTATCCCGATCGATACAACTAGAACTGGATGCTGAGGCATGTTTTGGATATGTTGCTCCGGGAGTCGAGAAAGGATCCCGGAGCATTGATACAACAACATAAATATACTTATGTTATACTACTCTACTCCCTCCTGTTGCTACAAGATGGTGGTTTCCAGAAGATGCTAGTCTTCGATAGGACTAGCTTCTCCCCCTCTTATTGTGACATTTCTGCAGCCCAGCCCACATCTACTGCCTTCCTTTGACAATGTTGCATATGTAGTGTAGATCCTTGCTTGCTGAGTACTTCAGATGAGTACACACGGTTGCTTTGCTTCCTCCCCCCCCCCTTCCATTCTTCTCGGATGTCGTGACCAGATGGTGGAGCTCAGGATCTAGACGACACCACCGATAACTACTACTACGCCGAGGGTGCCTACTACTATGTGGAGGCCGCCGACGACCAAGAGTAGTTAGGAGGCTCTCAGGCAGGAGGCCTTTCCTTTTCGATCGTTGTTGCTTTTGTGCTAGCCTTGTTAAGGCAAACTTGTTTAACTCATTTCTGTACTCAGATAATGTTGCTTCTGCTGACTCTTGTGTATTCGAGCTTATGTATTCGATCCCTTGAGGCCCCTGGCTTGTAATATAAAGCTTGTATTATTTTTTAATTTGTGTCTAGAGTTGTGTTGTGATATCTTCCCGTGAGTCCTTTATCTTGATCGTACACATTTGCGTGTATGATTAGTGTACGATTGAATCGAGGGCGTTACAAATCTGATGGACTCGACAAGCATGACTTTGTCCATGTCTTGATCCTTTGAGATTGCAACCCTACCTAGACCCAATACCTTGCTTTTGCCTTTGTCAGCGTAGGTGATATGCTTTAGATGCGATGGAGATAAAACAGAGTCCATCAGTAAGTTCTGGTCACCGGTCACGCGATTTGTACATCCACAGTCTAGGACCTGATAACCCACAAGTATAGGGGATCAATTGTAGCCTCTTTCGATAAGTAAGAGTGTCGAACCCAACGAGGAGCTAAAGTTCGAACAAGTATTCCCTCAAGTTCTATCGACCACCGATACAACTCTACGCACGCTTGGCATTCGCTTTACCTAGAACAAGTATGAAACTAGAAGTACTTTGTAGGTGTGATAGGATAGGTTTGCAAGATAATAAAGAGCACGTAAATAAAATCTAGGGGCTGTTTAGATAAAGACACAACTAAGTTAGTTTTAGTAGAGATATTTTGTCATCAAGAAAGTTATTTGTCCCTAGGAAATCGATAACAAGTACCGGTAATCATTCTTGTAATTTTATATGAGGGAGAGGCATCAGCTAACATACTTTCTCTACTTGGATCATATTCACTTATGATTGGACCACTAGCAAGCATCCGCAACTACTAAAGATCATTGAGGTCGTGAAATCCAACCATAGCATTAAGTATCAAGTCCTCTTTATTCCCATACGTCATACCCCACCTACTCGGGTTTAAGTTTCTGTCACTCTCGCAAACCACCATAAGCGAACCATGAACATATTGCAACACCCTTCAACGGGGGCCCCTCACGTTTGCACGAGACGGAGGGCACCGTAGGACAACACCATAAATAAAATATACAATCATACCAACCAAGATCACGATTAACCCACTGGACAAAACGGATCTACTCAAACATCATAGGATAACCATAGATCATTGGCAAATAATATATGGAGTTGAGCACCATGTTTAAGTAGAGATTACAGCAGGGGGGGAGAGGTGTTACACCGCTGCATGGAGGGGGAGAAAGTTGGTGTTGACAGTAGCAAGATTGTTGATGTAGATCACCGTCCCGATCGTTGCCCCGGCGGCACTCCGCCGCCACCGGAAGCGAGGGGGAGAGAACCCCCGTCCTTCTACTTCTTCCTTGGCCTCCCCCCTAGGTGGGAGAAGAGCATCCAACTGACGTACAAGGTGGGCACAACCCACCACGCCACGCCTGGCTCCGGGACTACGCCCTGGTGGGTTGTGCCCACCTCGGGCCTCCGTTTGCGGTGATTCCAACTCCCGAAAATCACATATATTCCAAAATAATTCTCCGTGAAATTTTATTGCATTTGGACTTCGTTTGATATGTATACTTTGCGATACAAAAAACATGCAGAAAAGTTAAACTAGCACTGGGCACTGGATCAATAGGTTAGTCCAATAAATCATAAAAAAAGTTTCCAAAAATATGTAAAGATTGTATAATATTGGCATGAAACAATCAAAAAGTATAGATATGATGGAGACGTATCAGGACCCACTCAGTAGCTTTGGGTGTTCCATCATGCAGGTGAATTAGTGCATCTTACGAACTCATATACTTCAGAGTGAAGAATATGACATCAAATTCGTCATATAGAATTTCATCAAATAGTGCAACAGATATAGCACTATGAGGACGTGAGAAATGAGTAAATCATTTCTTCATGATTAGATTGCGTCATTTCAAGCATATTCAGGTCTCCAAATAATTCTTGAGACGTTCAAGTTTGTCTGGAGACCTGACCCTGCATAGAGATTAGTTCATTTTCTTCACCACCCACATCTGGAGGGGTGGCAAAGAGTTCATAATTTGTGAGCTCCATAAGATAATGGTGGCATTGAAGCCAGTGCACTTCGTTTCACAGAAAAGGGGTTAGAGTATGCATATGAATAAGTAGAGAAATTCTTTGAGGACTTATGAACATAATGATTTGAAGAACAATGCACATATTCACGACTCTTAGAGTTTCCCTGCAAAACAGATGCATTAGCACGGTGATGCTCATATGAGGAATTTGATCCATATGAAGACTTGGATCCATCTGAGGAATTTGATCCACGTGAGGATTTTGATCCATATGAAGACTTAGGTCTGTATGAAGAGTTTGATCTGGGGTTCCTATTCTTCACAAGTGGTGTCATGAGGATATTCACCCGAAGACTTTCAAGGCACCTTTTGGGAACCCAGATTTTCTTCATAGGAGGATCATTCCTGTAGTTAGTTCCAACATATCTAGCAAATACCTCACCATTCTGATTCTTGAACAGTTTATAGTTGGAGTCAAATGACTCATCAGATGAATATGAGGATTCACATGTAAAGCCAGATAAAGTGGATGGATCTACGAGATGTCCTTTTGCAGCAACCCATGTGGTTTTGGGGTACTGCTCAGGTTTCCAGTAGGACCCATCAGCATTGAGTTTCCTCTCAAATGCAATGCCCTCTTCTCTAGGGTTCCTGTTGAGGATCTGCTTTTTAAGCACATCACAAAGAGCCTGATGCCCTTTGAGGCTTTTGTACATGCCTATCACATACAATTCCTTCAACCATGCATTTTCGTCAGTAACACTTGTGGTATCCTCAGATGAGGAATTCGTGACCACAGCGACAGTTGAAGAATTTGCAGCAATAGAACCATTTGAACTTTCAGGTGAAAAATTGGCAGATTCTCGTTCAATGCATTTCAAACATGCTGGAATGAATTCTTCCTGAGCGGAACTGATCTATTGAGCAAGCAAAGAATCATTATCCCTTTGAAGATCATCATGACTCACCCTTAGTTTCTCAAGATCTTGCTTTCTTTGAAGAAATTCATAAGAAAGCTTCTCATGATCGGCTAAGAGTGTTTCATGATGACCTTGAAGGCTATCAAACATAGACTATAGCCGTTGAATATTATCAGTCAGGGTTTGAGTCCGATTCAATTCCTCACCCAACAGGTCATTGCTTTTGTCTAGCAAATTTTGAATCCTTTCGCCATGAAGCAATAGGTGGGAGCATAGTCATCGTCGCCATCGTCAGCGGTGTTGGTGTTGCCATGTTCCTCAATGTTGAAGATGGACTTGCTGACGAAAGCAGTAGCGAGCACTAGGCTCGCCACACCAGAGTCTGACTCCTCAGATACGTCCTCTTCCTCATTTTCCTCAAATTCAGCTTCAGAGTCCATTTCCTTGCCAATGAATGCCTGAGCCTTTCTGGAACTGCTCTACTTATGAGATGAAGACTTTGAAGATTTTGATGATGAGGACTTTGAAGATTTCTTCTTTTTCTTTGAATCATCAGAACTATCATCCTTATACTTCTTATTCTTTGGTTCCTTCAGCCACTAAGAACAATCAGCCATGTAGTGACTAGGCTTTTTGCATTTGTGGCAGGTCATTTTCTTGTAATCATAGGATGAAGAATTACCTTGGCCTTCAGTGCCCGTGATCTCCCATGGCTTGTAATCAAGTCATCACCTCTTGAAGAATTGCCTTGGCCTTCAGTGCCCGTGATCTTCCATGGCTTGTAATCAATTCATCACCTCTTGAAGATTTCCAAAATGGCCACGCCTTGAGAACTTCTGGAATTTCCTCATGAGCATTGCTAGCTCCTAGCTTAGTTCCTCAGGATCACCAAGGCTGCTGTCAGAATCTTCCTCTTCAGATGAGTAAATTGCCTTGGCCTTTAGTGCCCGTGATCTTCCATGGCTTGGCCAATAGAGGTCTCTCTTATCAGCTTGTCAGAATTCATGAGTATTCAGCCTCTCAAGGATATCAACATGATCTAGTGACTTGTAGTCTCCACACTCTTGAATCATCAGTGCCATGTATCGAATGAGGAATCAAGTGATCTCAGCAATTTCTTCACCACCTCATGGTCAGTGATGTCAGTGGCACCAAGTGCTTGAAGCTCATTTGAGATGTTAGTAAGGCGATCGAAGGTTTGCTGAACATTTTCATTGTCGAGTCATTTGAAGCGATTGAAGAGATTGCGAAGAACGTCAACTCGAGAATCATGTTAGGTTGAGATTCCTTCGTTGACCTTGGACAGCTTATCCCAGATAAGCTTTGCAGACTCCAAAGCAGTCACTCTGTCATACTATCCTTTGCTCAGATGACCACATATGATATTCTTCACATGAGAGTCGAGTTGCTTGAATCTCTTCACATCAGCAGTGTTCACGGAAGCAGTGATGGAAGGAACGCCATTTTCCACAACCTACCAGAGACCATTGTCAATTGCCTCAAGATGCATGCACATATTGTTCTTCCAGTAGGGGTAGTCCATCCCATCAAAGGTAGGACACCCAGCCGAGACCTTGATTATGCTTGCAGTCGACATAACTAAAACTCTAGGTGGTTAAACCAAAATCACACAGAACAAGGGAGTACCTTGCTCTGATACCAATTGAAATAGCGTTATATCGACTAGAGGGGGTGAATAGGAAATTTTTAGAAATTCATCGCGGGGGAAATACTACTTGAGGAATTTGCTAAGTGATAAACTACAGGCAGTAGAATAAATACTCAGGTGCATGCATAACAAGACAATAGCATTGTCATCATGGAAATGAAACATACACAGAGCAGAGCACAGGTAGCGTGTAAACAAGATAAGTAGGCAGAAGACAAGATGACTGAAGAAATATGATTGAGGAAATTGAGAAAGTCTTCAGTCAAAGTCTTCAAATAGTAACGATCAATTTCATCAACACATGTGCGAGGAAATGAAAGGGTTGAGGAAATAGAACTAGTAGCCCGGTGAAGACAATGATTTGGTAGAGCAGTTCCAACTGTTGTGACAGTTGTACATCTCGTTGGAGCAGCTTGGTATTTAAACCAAAGGACACACAGTCCTTACTGTAATGTCCTTGAGATAAGGTCACACAGACCTCACCCAATTACTCGTGGTAAGTCTTCAGGTGACTTCCAAACCTTCGGAGACTTGGTCACTCGGCGATCCACAATTCCTCTTGGATGCTCTAGACCTTGACGCCTAACCGTCTGGAAGATGCACACTCTTCAAAGGTAACAAGCGTCGGTTCCACACAGGAACAATCTTTGAAGTGATGCTCAATCACTTTGGGTTGTAGGTGTCTGGGTTTTAGGTTTTTCCTCACTGATGATTTTCTCTCAAAGTCCTCAAAGGATGGGATGCTCTAAATGACAAGTGTCATTTTCTCTTGGAGCAGCCAACCAGCTAGTGGTTGAAGGGGGCAACTATTTATAGCCGGGGAGCAGCCTGACATGATAAGCCATAAATGCCCTTCAATGATATGACCATTAGGTGGATAAGATATTTGGGACAGTCATGATAGCATAAAGAATAAATGGAAATTTGAGCTCTCAAATTCCTCAAGGGTGTCATGTTCCTCACTGTAGGTAATCTGCACTGGTGAATTGCTAACTCCTCAATTAGAATAAATTCCTCAGAGAACAGAAGATCTTCGTCTCTGTCACTGAAGAACTTGACTGAACTATATGAGATTTCCAAAGGCTTCACTCAAAGGATTGGGTATGTGTAGGCTTTGAGATGAGCATCACTTGGAAACTTTTCCTTAGTTTTACCTCGACCCCCTTTAACAGTATGGTGTTTCCTATGACTCAAGAAAGAGAAAATGGAACTACAAAAACAAAAGTCTTCACTCTTCATAATCCTCGCATCGATATCAATATCTTCATGGTCACACTAATTTCTTCATTTTCAAAGTCTTCAACTGAAGACATTCATTTTTTAGGGGTCGACTTTCTTCGTAAATATCATACTCCTCAGAGACTTATAGAACCTGCGTACACTTACAAACACATTAGTCCCTTAACCTATAAGTCTTCAGTACACCAAAATCACTAAGGGGCACTATATGCACTTACAATCCACGACGACACATACAAAGAGGACATCCAACGGTTCCAATGGCGCTCCCCGTGGCTCCAATGGCGCTCCCAGCAGCCGACGATGACAACGGGGGGTAGTTCACCACACATCATGTAGTGGACACCCACGTGAGGGGGAAGGACCTATTGGTGGTGTACATGAACGAGTCGGTCTCGGTGGAGAGCTCCATCCAAACTATGGAGCAGTTGCTTGCTGAGGACAAGTACTAAGTGGTCGGCTTCGACCTCGAGTTCACCAGCTGTCGTGCCAGGCAAGATGAGAAGGTTGTCGTCGCCCAGTTGTGCATGCGACATGACGTCCTCGTCTACCACTACCACCTGGCCACAAGGCCTTGCAAGCGTTTCTGCAGGTTTATCAACAAATCCGACTATACTTTCATTACGGTGGACAGCACCAACGATCTAAAAGCGCTCAAGGTTTCAGGCTTGACCTGCCAGAATCTTGTCAACATTCGTGACCACTACAAGGTCTAGGGCAGCGACAACAACAAACATAACTCCCTATTTGACCTCGCTTCGGCCATCATCGTCCCCTACTACATGAAGATGAAGGATGAGAGGAAGAAGGAAAGGAATGCCTGGCACAGTGCGTGGCATCAGAGACTAGATGAAGAACATGTCAAGTACGTGGCTAAGGACACGTACACAAGCTACCAGATGTACAGGAGGATCATTGACATGAGGAAGTGTCTTCGTCCTACCCCAGACCAGGGACCGAGCCACAGAGTAGTGGCGGGAGCGTCAAAAGAAGTAGATGACTAGACGATCGTTTCTCCTAGTTTAGAATGCATGCAATTGTTTATTGAGGTGTGTACGAATGATCTGTGTAGTCACTTATGTAATTGGATATTTATTTTAGTTATATATATGTTGTTCTTCTGTAGACACAGCAAATCACATGGCTTATTAGCAGCAATCGTCTGTGTTATTATTGGTCTTCGCACACATTTCTGATTACGGACCTATTTGCCGCGCATCACACGCATCTCGTTCAGTTGAACTGTTTCTGTTGTCTTGGCTCATCGCAACAGTTCATCTGAGTGAACTGTATGCCCTCCATCGCACACACCTTGATTTGGCTGACCGATTCTGTTGTGTTGCCTAATCACACACAGTTCATCCTAGTAAACTGCATGTCGTATATCGCACACGCCCTCATCTGGCTGACAGTTTCTGTTGTTCTGGATCATCGCAAATAGTTCTTATCGATTAATCGTATGCCACGCATCGCACATGCATCTCTGATCTCAATCATGTTTGATGACTGCGCAATTGCAAACAGTTCTTCTCATTTTTGACGGTTTTATTACACCACCGTTTGCGATTAATGCATCGCACACAGTTTCATCAAAGGGTCACTGATTGTAGTGTCGTGTTAGGAGCATCTTGCAGTAGTGATAAATATTATGTTGCCCTTGTTCTTGAGGCCACGGGAGAAGTCATGTTGCTAGTAATCATGTGAATTTTGTATGCGTTCGATATTTTGTTGATATGTATGTTGTGATTCCCTTAGTGGTGTTATGTGAACGTCGAATACATGACACTTCACCATCTTTAGGCCTAAGGGAATGCATTGTGGAGTAGTTATTAGATGATGGGTTGTTAGAGTGATAAAAACTTAAACCCTAGTTTATGCGCTATTCTGTAAGAGGCTGATTTCGATCCATATGTTTAATGTTATGGTTAGATTGTTATCTCGATTCTTCTTTCATAGTTGCGGATGCTTGTGAGAGGGGTTAATCATAAGTGGGAGGCTTGTTCAACTAAGAACAGCATCCAAGCACCGGTCCACCCACATATCAAATTATTAATGTAACGAACGCAAATCAAACCAACATGATGAAAGTGACTAGATGAAATTCTCGTGTGTCCTCAAGAATGTTTTTCTTATTATCTGAGACCGTCTCGGCCTATCCTTTGCTACAAAAAGGATTGGGCTACCTTCCTACACTTATTTTTACTATTGTTACTTGTTACTTGTTACTTGTTACAAATTGTCTTGTTATCAAACTATCTGTTACCGATAATTTCAGTGCTTGCTGAAAACTACTTGTCATTTCCTTCTGCTCTTCATTGGGTTTGACACTCTTACTTATAGAAATGACTATGATTTATCCCCTATACTTGTGGGTCATCAACGAACATGGACCGGTGCTGTGGAGAAAGAAGAAGATGTTGAGCGATTTATTGATAAAAATGTAGATTGCATATGTGCATGAGAAATCTATATGTATACGTTAACTCAACTAAATCTTTGTATTGATTATATATATGGAAATGGGTTAGTACTCCTAGGAGTACATATTTCTTGTGTGGGATCGTTATGAGTTGAGAAATAAATTTTTATTATACTTTCTTAAGTACCATGCAAATGAAGCTAAAAAAACATTTCTGACCTTCTACAGGAATATGTTAAGTCCATCAAGTAGATCTTAGTTTATATTATATGTGGATCATTGGTCTTTATGTTACATCATCAAGTTACACTTGAGGTGAAGTGGATTTCAATTATTTTTCAGTTGTTGCAGGCTATTTTTACTATATGTATGAAACTAGCACATATGCCCGTGCGTTGCAACGGGAGATAAAACTGAGGTGTCCACCAAACACCCATCAGCACATTATGATGGGGTAGGGATGGCATGCCGAGGTATAGAAGAAATAAGAATCATGCTTTAATGTCAATTATTACGCGGCATGAATGCGTGAGCACCGAATAAAAAGGGACAGTTACTTGGATTTGTCTGTTTCGTTTTAACCATGACAACCAACCTTTGATTGAATGGTTAGGAGGGCAGTGGTACCCCAATCCAACCACCCCGGGTATGACACTTTGGGGTCTCATTAAGGCGAAATAATTTTCAATTGGAAGCGACGGTCTCATCGATAGTGAGGTACTTGTGATGACTTCATCAATTTCAAAACTTGCTGGTGTTGTCGCTCGGTGCTTATAGGGATATGATATGCATGCGTATGTTCATAGGGCTGAGTGTATGTACGTGATTATGAGCATCGATATCTGTACTATGTTTTTAAAAAAAAGTTTGACTTAAACCTTTACATGCATTAATTTAATGTGCCCATGCGTTGCAGTGGTAAAAAAACTCGTCACACATTTCTTCTGACTCATTAGAGTTCCAACGTTTTATGTTTGATACCGCCGTTGATGGTGGTATGATTTTTAGTGTCCCAATTTATAAAAATTGACGAAGCCGCATTTATGTCCTCTGACAAAGTCTCATTTAGCTTCCCACTATCATCAGGTGAAAGAGTAGTGGTGGATCGAAGTGGGATTGTTTCTATAGATTTTTATTATATTCAAGCGCAAGTAGAGTTTTACTACATTCATTTTTTGTAAAATGTTTTTTGTTTGGTTTACAAGATTATGTTCCTTTTATTTTTGCACTACTTGAACTTGATCAAAAGTCTGAAACGTAAACATTTCACATACACAACAGGGGATGTTTGTCTAAAACAAATAAACAGAACCGCATGCACACATCTTCCCGTTCCACACTGTCAATAAAAAAACTTCCCCATCTTTCTCATGAGTAAAAAGCCTCCGGCGGCCAGTAAACACGATCAAGCGGTGCCACGTACACACCCCATCATGGTCGAGCGGCGCCACGTACACACCCCATCATGGTCGAGCGGCGCCACGTATACACACATCCCTAGCCCAATAATCATAGGAGAAGCACAAGTACATCTTTTTGAGTACATGTTACTCCCTCCTTACCATAATATAAGAGCGTTTTTTCAAGTTAACGTAGCTTGAAAAATGTTCTTATATTATGGGACGGAGGAAGTACAATTCAACTTGCATGCCCATCTAAGGCCAAAACATAAATCTTCATGTAAGCATAATGCGAATCATGAAATCACATGATAAGAACTTCGTACCAAAGCCTCATTGTGTGAAATCCTTGATCATCACAAAAAGAAAAACAACTCATCCAATTGAAGATTGTGTAAGTTGAAAGGCAACAGATAGTAAATGTGTCTGTGCGTTGCACACGAAGAACAAAAATCATCGCATGTTTCTAGTGATGATGGAGTATATAGTTGACCAAGCCGCATTCATGTCCTCCAACGACGGCTCCTTCAGCTGCGCACAATCATTGGATGGAAAAGTGGTGTTTGGAATTTTTTATATATAATTGTGTAAAGATTTGAAAGCCTTTAACAATTGTTCATCGTGTTTTTTCCTTTTTGAAAAATAAAGTATGAACGTAGACGGAATAACGAATAAGAGGACCCATGCATTGTTCTTCTATACGCATGCCGTCTAAGATTGGAATGCATGCAACAAAAAGAATTGGAAGGCCATGGTTCATGCCAGCTGGAAAGTAAAACTACACATATCTAGCTTATGCACCTCGGTGGGTCTAGACTCATCCTTGAAGGTACTCCCTCCGTTCGAAATTACTCGTCGTGGTTTTAGGTCAAATTTGAACTAAAACCACGACGAGTAATTTTGAACCAAAACCACGACAAGTTATGTACAAAAAAGTGATTTGACACATGCGAACATGCTATCTTTGCTGACTTAAACCTCCTGAAGAGTTCCAGAATTTATTAGAAACTTGCTATTATGAGGATCACTTGTGCTCAGACAAGTGTTTTCATCATTCCAATTCCAATTGTACTAATGCTTGATTCTGGTGCAAACCTATAAGAAATAACACATACTTATGTATGTTTCAGCAAGTATATGCCAGAAATGCAGTTTGACCTCAAGTTCCACCATCCTAGAAACACCTGAATAATCATCCTTGTGGTTGTGTGTAGAGTGCTTCTCATCCTTGCTCTAAAAACATATTTGTATATTTGAATTTGCTAGTCCCAATCATACGTGCAAAGAGAGGGTAAAAATGAACTGGTTATATGAGTTTATTCCAGCATACTGGCCCATGACACATTTTGCTTACGCAGAAATGCTTTCAAAAACATCATAAGTAAAAGAAGATAGCATCCATATAAACATAAGTGATTAGGTTCATCTAAACACGTCAGAGAACGTAAACAAAACACATATATAGGTGAAATTTAGATCTTAAACTAAATATCTAAAACAAACAACAGTAGCAACTCATGTAGGAAACCTCTAAGCAAGAGAATCTCTAGGAACATCATTAGTCGTTACACTTAACAGTGGGATAAAGCATGGGATGACAAGTGAAATAAAACAAACCTGGAATAATCCTACTATTCTTGCCAGGCAAATCCGGCAAATACATGAATTGCCAAGGAAAAAAATCTACAAGGAGTCTAGCTCTGTCTTAGTGACTTTTTACATTATGAACCTCTCAGCTTGGTTACAGGAGATGAGTGAATGTTTAGTAATAACAAATGCCAATACTTCACTTGTTAAGTCATGTTCTTGTTTTTTTGAAAAGGAGGATTACCCCCGGCCTCTGCATCTGGGCGATGCATGCAGCCATTTTATTGATTATTCACAGAGACCTTACAAAGTAGTACATCAGGTAGTCTGAAGCCACCATCTTAGCAACATCTGTCGCTAACTCTATCCATATGATGGAGGGGTGCCCGAGCCTAATACTAAACAGACATCGCACAAATGCCTAACATCTAAAGCAAGAGGCCCCAACCAAGCCACATACTGGGTTTGGGGCACAAAGCGGTCCGACGCACTCTCATGTGTTGTCGCCGCCATCTTCCACCAATCCATCTTCATAGAAAACTAACACACCGACCTTGCCAGGCTTCTCTACCATTGATGCCACCATGACGCCAGAAAGCATCCTCCTCCTGCGCGAGTCCATCTCCGCGCATCGGACGCCGAGTCTCCACAGCGCCACGCCGCCAAGATCCATCGCCAACAATGTGTAAGATGAAGCACCACTCCACCAAAGAAGTCGTCCTCCAGTCCCTCGAGCCCATGTGAACCTCCAAAAATGGCGCCCCCAAGGGGGAAACGACACTGGAGAGCCGCCGTCATCCGACCTACTGGTCTAGGGCTTCCCCTGGAGGTAGCAGAGAGTGGCATTGAACTTCTCCACAGCGATGCCTTCAGGAAGGGAATGATGCAAATAGCACCGCCACCGTCGGCCATGGCAATAGACGATGACAGGTTTTCACCCAGATCTATTCGAAGAACCTCCATCTCTCGTGCACGGACTGCCTCCATCCCTGCCGGAATCAGGACGATCCAGGCCATCGCTGCTAGATCCCAACAAGGAGAATCCCCCATCGAGACCCGCCGACTGACCCGGGGAGGCTGAGCCAGCGCCCGTAGGACCAGATCCGCGCTGGATCCATGCCCGCGTCGCCGCCCTGGAGCAAATCCCACGTGCAGCCGCCACAGCCTGGCAGTCGCTCGCGCCGCCCGACGCGCCTGCCCCGCATGAACGCCACGCCTCCGCCGCGCCGCCGCATCTCGCGCTGCAGCCATGCGCTAGGAGGAGAGAGAGGCCCCACCTCCGCCGACGCGCATCGGGCTTCGCCCGGCGGCAGCGAGGGGAGGAGATAGTGTAGGAGGCGGCCGCGGGATGGACGTTAGGTTCCCCCGACGCCGCCCGCCAGAGCGATGCGAGGGACGCGAGGGATTAAGTCCACTTAGTATGCAAGATGGAAATATGTTTAAACCGAATGAAGTGTAGTGCAGATTGATTCAGTGGAAGAAATGACGTTATTAGTACTTGACAGAACACAAGTCAGCTTAAATTTTCTTTTAAAATAGATAAATATGAGTTGGAACAATTTCAAAAAGTCAAGCTACTGCTAGACTTGAAGAGAAGAAAGTAGTGAAACTGACACCAATAAGTGGTTTTTCCAAATGCTAGTTTTCCTTGAGATGACATGGTGGTCCAAGTCTCAGCCTAGCAAGCTACTGTGTAAACAAGTTGAACACCACGGTTAGACACATCAATTTACAGATATCAGATATAATTAAGGGCCAGTTCTTTTGAGGTTTCTAGCAGCTTATTGTGAAAATAAGTCAGAAGCCCAAAAGAACTCGTTTTTGGCTAAGGGCTTAACTCATTTCCACTTCCCTTTCCTTCACAATGAGAAGACGATTGGGGGAGGGGTGCTTCCCGCAGAAGCTCATTTAAAATTGAAGGGGTATGTATATCTCTTCGCCACTGAAGTTCATGCATATTATGTTGAAACTATTACAACATAAGTAGTTTTTGTTGAGCTTCTGCGGGAATACCATATTTAGAGGTACAAAAGAGAGTACATATCAAACCAATTAGCTAACAGAGTAAAAGACCCAGCATAACATACCTGACTATACTTCCACTGAGACTATTACAAATAAGTAGTATTTTGTTCTTGATCTGCACCAATAGACCAAATGCATCATGCTGTTGTGTTAGAGAATACCATGTTTTCTATGTTACTCTTTGTTATCTTGCCTTGTGAAATACAATTCGCCACTTTGTACACATACCTGTTTTGTCCATAAACCAAAAGCATCAAATGACTAACATGAACAAAAAAAGGGGGTTGCAATGAATTAAAAATAAGACGATATTCTGATGAATTAAAAGTTAACATGCAGAAATATTCATAATGGTAAACCTAAGGCGTAGCCTTTCCTGTAGTTAATACAGGCATATCAAATTGCATGACAAAAAACGTAACAAGAGGCATGAACTGGTTACTACAGACTGAAATCAATCAACGTCACAACACTGCAGATGTCTAAAAACTAATCTACCAATGAATCCGATCTATTTGATCTAAAACAGGAAGAGTGAAGAATGAAAAGAGTGAAAGCATCCGTCGTGGATCTTCTTAGAGGCCTTGTGCAGACGGTACGACACATGGATCACCACGGCCTTCATGTTCCAACAACATCCATCTTGTTTATTTCGTACACCGATGCCAAATAGATCCGCAGGCACAATAGATCAAGAGGATCTAGGTGTGGCGAAAGGCGACATACATTGCAGTGTTGATGTACAACTCCTCGAGGTCACTCTTGAGCTCCTGATTGACTTTTTCCAGGTCAAGTAAAGCCTACAGAGATATTAAGCACCACAGGCATGTCAAACCTTGACAAACCATACAGAAGAGCAGTTCTAGATATAGAAACGAAACACATGAATGGCACAAAGCCAGCGACGAGAGGGACACAAGATAGACGCTCACCTGCGCGACGGCATCCTCGAATTCGGAGGGCTTGGCGCCCTTGTCCTTCTAGATCTTGATTAGTGTCGTTACACCAGGTGAGGTCAAACCCTTCTCTGCATCTTCAATCCTCTCGCAAATAAAAGTGCACACAATCTGGTAAACAAACTACATTCACTATTTGGTTGTCCTTGCAAAAATGTTTGTTGTTTGACATGCATAAAACTGACAATTTTGTATGCCAAAATTTCTTTTGCAAACGAAAAGGTGCTCCAATAGTATGCTCCCAAATTTCAGCGATATGCTGCAACTGTTGCTCGTGCTATGCTAAAAACTTGTCTCATACCTGACTGAATTATCCATTTAGGATCCATATAAGAGCTCATTGCCTTTATTAATTTCCTATTGTTATGGTCATTTAGGTGGTTAAATTCAAGAGACACAAGTGCCTGTAGCTATGCTTAGAGGGTAATGCATCCAATAAGAGCATAATTTTGACATACAAATTCAAGAAATGAACTAAACAAGTCGCGAAAATCTATGTGTAATGCATCTTGTAAGCTGGTAGATAGCTCGCTGCTATTCCTCTTGGTTTAATCTACATTCAGCTCTAATGGATTTGGCTGTCATTCATTCAAAAAATTCTAAGCTATGCATGCATGTGTGATATCAAATAGAGCCACACCTACCACGGCATCAAAGTCCTAGAGATAAAAGATCATTAGTATTCCACTTGTACATATACATTAACTATGAATGGTGTAGATTTAAGATAGTAAACTAACATTCATGAGAATATTGTTGATAAGCTCTGGATAGCTTGGATTCTGACTACCATTCCCAAACAGAATAAACTTAAATGGAACTGGATATTATAACAAGTTTGCTGCAGCAACAAACACATCAGTACAAAGAAACATAGTATCGGGAAAGTTGACATAAGTGATGGATTCAACAGAATTACATTAGAGTAACTCCACTATAACAAAAAGGGGAAGCAAGAGTCTTCAGGGACTTCTAAAGTCTTATGTCACTGCAGCTATTGATCCGCAGTTCTACTGGTCATTGGCTTGGTTGTTGTTACGCGCCTCATCAAACAATGCTCTCTTGGTAGTGGCTTGTTCATAGATCCTACTATGCACATTATTGCTGCTCGTTAGATTAACAGTGGAAGGACAACATGCATGCAAAGGTAATTTCATTGCATGTTTGCATATTCTGTGAGGTCTGTACCTAGCTATGCCTTCTCAGGGGAGTTTTGTTTCTAAGTCATGACCAGCTCCTCCAAAATTGTCCTAAAAACAATGCGAGCAAATTTTTTTATTGCACATATGAGATAACCAAAGGCACCAGACAGAGATTACCATAGGTAGTGGTGCCCATAGAATAAAGTCTAGAGCTTGTAAAACTCTGCTTAAAACCACTCATACAGATAACTACATAGACATGTATCGGATAACCACATAGATAGACACCCGGCACAACAATCATAGACACGCACATGGTTTATCTATGGGATTAAACCACCATGAGAACAAAAAGCAGAAAAGCAATTTTTTTTGACAAATGTAAACAAAGATTCTGCACACAGTTAGGCTGATCACATTAATGCATCAGGTCATAGATGTTTCAGCACAAATCACCACAAGAACCGTGAGCAAGAAAGCATTATTTTTTACAAAACTTAAGCATAGATTCTGGACACAGGTAGGCTGGCCGCACAAATGCATTGGCCCATAGATGTTTCAGCAAATACTAAACAAGAGAGGCAACTTAACAGGATGGAGAAACCTAATTTTCTTGGTCCTACCTCTTCGTTCTCAGATATGCAAATATCATGTTCCCTACCATTCCATTTGGAATTTGCTCTCTCTCCCTCTCCACATCCCACTCCCACTACCAAACATGCATCAGAAAACACATAAAGAAGAATGAAGTAGTTTTTCACACCATATGAGAAAAGGTTTGCTGTATTCAGTGTAGTTGTGAACTTGTGATCCTTCATAGGAAAAAGGAAAATAGCTTCAGGTTTTAACCGCTGCAAATTCAGGGTTTAACTGCTCCAAATTCTTAGGCAATAGTCGGTTTTTAGCACACTTTTTCAGGTTTTTAACTTCTGAAAATATAATATTAACTGTTACAGAAACCAATTTGGAACTTCCTATTTGATTGCATAACTTCTTAGACTAACTCAGACAAAAAAATGTGGATTGAAGAGAAGGGGGGCCAGATCGTGGCAGTTAACAAGGTCAACTTAGCATTTAAGAGATGATTATCGAGGAGCTGAAGTAGAGACGATACACTCAAAATTCGTACATGGTCTCGTAGTAGGACGAACTTAATTTTCATGAGCAAGTAAAAATGGTTCCTTGTCTCAACTGCATTGAACTGAAGAACTGTCACAGCCCCAGATCAGCCCTAGAGCTTGCTTGTAACCAGTGGCATTGCATCCATGCATCATGTTTAATTTCATGAAAATTTGTAATGGGGATGATCAAGCCCTAGCACCAAAAACAATTCAATTAGGTTCAACTAAGAAATATTTTTCAAAGAACCAAATGGACTTCAAAAATGTTCCTCATATCTGGAAAAATGCTTTAAAACATAACCAGGGGTGATGCACATTTTCCCATGACATTTGGACTTTTGAATTAATCCATATGGTATTTGCATTTGGGCATTTAAATACTATAAAATATTTTAAATGCTCAAATAATCTTAAACTTAAATGCTTGCTGTTGGAAATATTCCAAACAGTAATATTGACCAGTTTAATGATTTTTGGAAATGCCCTGGCATTTTTGTTAAAGCCAAACATATTTACAGAAAATAGAAAAATAGAAATAAGAGAGAGGGAGAGTAACTCACCTGGCAGCCCAGCCAGCTCACCTAACAGCCCACTGGCCGGCCCAGCACTGTGCTGGCCCGTGCCAGCCACCTGCTTCCTCTCGCCAGGCAGGCAGAGAGGAGCGCGCCGGTGTGCGCGCGGGCGCCACGCCACCAGGCTATCTGCCTGCGTCGCCCGGCCACCGCGACGCCTCGCGTCTTCCCTTCGGCGCCACCCCGCAGCCCCCCTGGCCCTCTCACTCTCTCCCTCGAACGCCTCCCTCTCCTCTGCTCCCTCTCTCTCGCCCGGACCGAGCGGCCTCGTCGCCACTGTCCGCCGTCGCCCGCGCCACCGCCACCCTCTCTCCTCCCCGACATGCCCCCGAGCTCCGCCTCGAACCCCTCTTCCACCCCACCGGTCCACGACCCTCCGGAAGCCCTGCAACGTCATCCCCGGCCTCATCATCAACCTCCGGCCGCCGGTGACCTCGCAGTCGATTCGCGGGCTCCAGCACTTCCCCGACCTCGTCGTCGCCTCTGCTAGTTTCCCCGTGAGCCACTCTCCATCTTCCCCGAAACCCCGTTGCCCCTTCCCTAGCTAGCTTCTCCACCTTGGCCGAGCGCCGTCGTCCGCCATTGCCGCCGTGCCACCGCTGCAGTCCTCCCCGGACCAAACCAAGCATGTGCGCGAGCTCCTGGAGTTTCCCCGATGCTCTGGTGCTACTCCTCTCGCTTGCTAGCAAGCCACAGCCTCACAGACGACCAAACCGAACTCCGGCCGCCGCCTTGGAGCTCGCCGCCCGTCGATCCTGCCACCCGACCCTGCTAACCCCACCAAGAGCTTGGCTCCTCCCACTACTCCTAGGTGCCTCCATGACCCATTTGGTGGCGGAATGGCAATTTCACTTGCGCCTTGGCGGGCTCGCCGGGCGGTTAAACGCCGGCGCCCCTGGCCTGGCTGACCACTGACCGACGTGGGTTGACCCTTTGCCGGTTTGACCTCCCCTCTCCCTCACTGACATGCGGGCCCCGCCCGGCTAATTAGGTTAGATTAGTATTAACTAAGCGAGCTTAGTTAGCTAGACACTGACACTCGGGACCCACAGGTCAGGGTTTGACCTGGGGCGCCCAGTTGACTTGATGACGTCACCCTGACGTGGTGCTGACGCCATAATCATATTCTGGAATTATTTTAATTCAGGAAATTTCAGAAAATGCCCTAAACTTCAATAAATCATAGAAATTCAACCGTAACTCGGATTGAAATAATTTATATATGAAAAATGATCAGAAAAATATGAAGAATCTGTTTATGCCATGATCATGCATGTTTGAACAAGTTAACCTCACTGAATAGGATGAATCATGATTAGGGTAATTATGAAATAGCATTTGGAGTTGGAGTTCAACCTTGTTTGAATTCCACTTCAACTAACTTGGATTATTATTGCATTAGGTGAATTCAGTACCTTAATATGACATGTCATTCATGTGAATGTGCATTGCATTGATTGTGTTCTCTCTTGTTGCCGGTAATTATCCCCTCCCGGTAGACGATGTACCGACGATGAGTTCGATGACACCGATGAAGAACTATATTATCTTCGAAGTGCCGTGCAAGCAAAACCCCTTGTTCATTCCGATATAATCCCACTCTCTCGCTCCTGCTCTATTTTACTGCATTAGGACAACAACGACTCATGTGTTACTTGCTCATGTAGCTGAACCCTTGATCCTTTGCATGACTGTCATTCCACAAGAATTAGATGAAACCCACTAGTATGAGTAGGAGTTGTTTGAGCCATGTTGTGCCTACTCATTTATGTTTGTTTGTCATGCCTGCTCTGCTTAGAGTTGAGTCGGTCCGATTCATCGGGAATGAATCGGAATTGTTATGAACATGTCCCTGTGTGTGTGAGCTAAGTGTGTGAACACGATTTGGTAAAGGTATCGATGAGAGGCCATGTAGGAGTACATGGTGGGTTGTTTCATTGAAGCCGATCCTAAGAACTGAGATCTGTGTTTGTGATCCATGAATTAGCTACTACCACGCATTGGGCCCGAAACCAATGGACCCTCTCGCTTCTTAACCATCCTTGTCCTCGGTCATCCGGAGTTGCAAGTAGTTTCGTGTTTGTAGCATCTTTGGGGCCGCATAACGCTGACCTTAGGGGTGGGTTGTGTTGCAGTAGGCACCGTGGCCCGTGTACCGAAAGTGCCCGTTTGGTATCTCGGGAACCTGCACACATCGTTCGGGCTGTATGGGAAACCTCGGTCGGACTCCTGCGGATGGAACCCGAATAGGCGATAAACTGGACTAGGGACTTGAGTGTTTAGGTAGGCCGTGGTCGACACCCACGTTGGGCTTCCGCTGAAGGTTGCCGAGTACATGTCGTAAACGACGGTAAGTGGTGAGAGCGTGTGAAGAAGTACACCCCGCAGGGTTTAATATGATCTATTCAATAGCCGTGTCCGCGGAAAAGGACTTCGGGTTGCCTATATCAGTTCATAGACAAATGGAAGTGGATACTCTAAAATGCGCAAGATAAGCGTGAGTGCTATGGATGGCGTTCTCGTAGGGAGACGGGAGCGGGTCCATAGTGGTGTATTGCCATGGTGAATATGTGGACTCGTGTGCGCCACCCCAAAAGAGTTACTTGCGATGTAGTTCGGGATAGCCACCGAGTCAAAGCTGGCTTGCTGCGGTCAAACTCCACCACCCCTTTGATAATGATGCATATGTAGTTAGTTCTGATGTAAGTCTTGCTGAGTACAATTGTACTCACGTTTGCCTATTCTATGTTTTTGCAGAGAGATGTCAGTCTCGCTAGTAGTTCCACGTGGACTTCGACGTTTAGCTTGTTACCTCAGCTACGATTTTGTGCCCTCGGCAGGATCTGGTAGATAGTCAGGCTTCCCAGCCTTTTTCATTTATAGTTGTCTGTACTCTGGACATGTTTAGCTTCCGCTTGTGCTTTGACTTGTATGTTTCGAGTGTTGGGTCATGAGACCCATGTTTGTAATATCTCGCTCCTCGGAGCCTAATGAATAATATTTTGAGTCGTAGAGTTATGTTGTGATGCCATGTTGTATCTACACATATTGAGCATATTGTGTGTATGTTTGAAATGCTTGGTATGTGTGGGATCCGACAAACTAGTTGTTTATCCTTGGCAGCCTCTCATATGGGGAAATGTAGTCTCGTGCCTCCGAGCGATAGTAGTCCGCTACAGCCCGGTTCACGAGTCCTGCTAGCCCAAAGACTACTGCTTGGACACTTGACTGGCCGGCATGTGTTTCACGCCGTTCCTATGTCCGTCCCTTCGGGGAAATGTCACGCGGTGTTATTCGGAGTCCTGCCTAGCCTGCTACAGCCCGGGATACCGGAGTCCTGTTAGCCCAGTGCTACAGCCCGAATATATACGTTGATGACCGACATGCTCGATGTGATTCATGTATGCCTGTCCCCATGGGTTAGTGCCGCTTTGGGTTCACGACTAGCCATGTCGGCCCGGTTCTTTGTCATATGGATGCTAGCGACACTATCATATCGTGAGCCAAAAGACTAAACGGTCGGGCCATGGTAAGGCGACACCGTGGGAATACCGTGCGTGAGGCCGCAAAGTGATATGATGTGTTACATGCTAGATCAGTGTGACTTAGGATTGGGTCCGACAGCGTTGGTATCGAGCTTTGATGCTCAGAGGATTACCAAGCCAAACTGGTCGAAGTTGTGTCTAGAAATGCTTTAGTTATGTAAGGGAATTGATTGTGGAAGGGAACGTAAGGCTCTTTTTACTCCTTATACCTCATGGCCTTCTGATCTGAGTCATCCTCTTCTCTTCTACGGGGTTTAAGAACTAGGCTTCTCATCTATCTATTAGGATGACGTGTTACTAATCCATAGACTTATAAGATTGTTGGTTTTAATCCCCAGTTCGGTTCCTACTATTTCTGTATGATAACTGTTGATCTCAGAATCTTGTTATGATGTTGTTGAGTGGTTATGCCACCATTTCTGCAGGATGTCTCAAATCATTTTGAGCATTTACAGCCGTTATGCTGTCCGAGTCCTCCCAGGTCTCTAAATAGTCTGATGCATTTGCAAATCCCTTCTTCCGTTCCGATGTCCTTTTGGTCAGAATAAGCACACTAACCAGTCGGTTGAGGTACTCTGTTGCCTCGACACATATGTTGGAACTATTATTATGACCCTAGGTGTTTAGGAAGTCACCTAGCAATTTAGCAATGCTTCAGTATCCCGGTGTGATGATTCGGCCAGATTCTTGAAAGCATCCCGTGATGCCATTTAGTAGTAGGCATTCTACTCTGGGTTCTTGAACCCGAGATTCATCCTACTTCATGTTGTTAGTATTTGCTAGTGCCTTTAGGATATTAGTAACCTTTGCGATAGTCCTCAAGTCCGTGGTATTCTCCTTCTTCCAAATACTACGAACCGCTTATGGCGAAGTTCTTTTGAGCCAAAAGATCACAATAAGAGTGCTCTTGAGGAGTTCTCCATTTATAATTGTGAATCTGCCAATTCTACCTTTCTCGCATGGGTTATCCGGAAGAAATGTTGATCTTGCTCGACATACTAATCTGTGCATCCACAACTCAGAAAATTATATGTTCCTTTGAGTTGTTCTCTTAGATGCCTTCTGACCTTCATCTATCAATTGATAGCCAAGGGTATGTGTGCACTTGTGTTCATCGATGCATTTTATCCTTGCGGTCCGTCAAGCCATTCTATTCCGGAATGACTAGGAGCAACAAACTCCAGTACCTCATCCATTTCTAGGATTGGGTCAAAGTAGTTGTATCCCGCAGATCAAAATGCCAATTCAGCTTTTGATTCTGTTCTACCCTGAAGTATTGCCATCTTAGGTCAAGAATGTCATGGGAATTGCACAACCTCTTAGGAATTCTTGACGCAGTAATACTTCTCGCCATCATTATTCATTCCTCGGTTCCGTGTTGATGCAACCGGAAAGCCGACAAGTGACTTGTGATGTGTGACATCAATACTCCGAGCAACTCATTGCTTGGTAGTGAATGGACAATATTCTCATTCTTAGCGTGTTGGTTATTAAACCATCATCCTAAGATTGATCGTGCTACCTAGTCCTTATTTTCGGTGCACTCTTCGATTGATGAGTTAGGATCTTGTCAAGTCCTCACTCATTTGATAATATCGTCTTGCCTCAAAAGCAAGATTGTTCTCGAGCTTAGTAACATACCGGTGGTTCGTGACTTTCCAAATATCTTCTTGGAGGTGTTACCGGGTTGTTTCCTGACTGTTATGTTGAGCTCGTGATCAAGTTGGTTCCCTGTGAACCACCCTTTCTCCAAGAATCTGTGTTGGATACCCCTGAGCTAGTCGGGTGAGCTAGACAACCACTTGGAGAGTTGGAAGATAAAAGCTTGCCTAACTTAGTTCGATCCAAAGGGATATTCCTGTGTAGTGTGTGTTGAAGAAAGATGATATTTTCATCGATTGGTCCTCGTGATCAGTTGCTGGACCTATTGTCTTATCAACTCTTTGATTCGAGTATGGGCCGTTGTCGAGCCAAATCAGAACCAACGATATTCGTGATGTTGTCTTACCCGTGGTTGATCCCTCGAGCATACCCATTACATCCTTGGTCTGACCAATGCTAACACCGTGTTCACATGATGGTGGAAGTCCAGTGATATGGAAATTCCGATGAGTTGCTGTTGAGCCCATCAGTAGCATTTTGTCTCCCCCATGAGTCATGTTGAACATCAACCTAGTGTTGGAAACTTGTGTAAGCATTTCTTCGTGTTTCGTTCATGAAGCATATGTTTGGATGAAAGTAGTGACTTCCTCTAGTCCATGTGCATCTGATGTAAGTTGCCGCCATGAACTTGAGAAAGGTTTGTTTTGCCTCCTGTGGAATCATCCCAAGTCCGTCATGCATGTGCAAAGTATTCTATGGTTTGATAGACTGATCATCTTCATTCCATATGTATCCCTAGCACACCAAGCCACTGATTGAATTGTTCAAGGAAAAGGAGTTGAGGTGCGGATACTAGTTCATGCACACGACTTCGATATCCTTGTTGATGGTGCCCCACCCGAACTCGGTAGTGCTTTATTATAAGACTACCATGTGGTCATGCTTGTCTAGGACAAACATGTTCACATGTTTGTAGCAAAACCAGCTCATGTTTTGGAGCTTGCTATCGTAGTTCATATCCCGAGAATCTCGCAACGCCATCTCGTCGAATTGTGTTGCAACCCTTCCTTTTCAGACATGATGAGTCTGAAATATCCTAACACCAACCAGATCTGAATCTCAGGCAGATATGATGGTTGGAACATTTGAACAGTTGCATTTCGTTCCCAGCTTGCACCGTCTTTGTGCCATTTCACTATGGGTTGCCTTCTTAGTACTTTCTGTTCAAGATCATCCTTAAAAGTGGACTTACCATGGGTCCCCTCCACCTCCGATGATAAGCAAAAATCATCCCTTGCGTTGTCTTCAACAAGGTAGTCTACATCATCCATTCTAGTCCGAGTGTACCATTTCCTTGCACTCCGCCAAATGATCGTTGTGAATTGCCTTAGGCTGGTATGGAGAGTCTCATTGATCTCTAATTCAAAAGTAATTCTTTTTGCCACTTAAGGGAATAGTTCCTTGCGTCACCTTTCTCGAGGTGTCTCGTCACACGGGATCATGGTAAATGATCCTTCACCACCTTGACACCATCCACCATCTTTCTAAAGCAGGAATTGTTGCCCACTAATCAAACCTCGTTGTTGTTCTTCCATCCTCTCGATATGTTTTGTGTCTCAACTCGAGATATGTCACCGTCTCAGTCCGTGAGTCGATCATGTTTACTTGATCTTCGTGAAGGTCGAATCATGTAGGGTTTTCCCCTTCTTTCTGCTGTCGTGTCGAGTGAAGACCTCGAAAGCAAGGACGTCAAGACCAAGATGATGGAATGAATCAACATTTCCGAGGAGGGCAGATGGATCATGAAGATTGTGATAGTTTGTGACCTCCCTTTCCTCTTGCCTCACGCCTTGAATCTCAAGTAGATTCTAGTTTAGTGGGGTGAGTCACTGCCCCAGATCAGCCCTAGAGCTTGCTTGTAACCAGTGGCATTGCATCCATGCATCATGTTTAATTTCATGAAAATTTGTAATGGGGATGATCAAGCCCTAGCACCAAAAACAATTCAATTAGGTTCAACTAAGAAATATTTTCAAAGAACCAAATGGACTTCAAAATGTTCTCATATCCGAAAATGCTTTAAAACATAACCGGGGTGATGCACATTTTCCATGACATTTGGACTTTTGAATTAATCCATATGGTATTTGCATTTGGGCATTTAAATACTATAAAATATTTTAAATGCTCAAATAATCTTAAACTTAAATGCTTGCTGTTGGAAATATTCCAAACAGTAATATTGACCAGTTTAATGATTTTTGAAATGCCCAGCATTTTGTTAAAGCCAAACATATTTACGAAAATAGAAAATAGAAATAAAGAGAGGAGAGTAACTCACCGGCAGCCCAGCCAGCTCACCTAACAGCCCATCGGCCGCCCAAAGACTGCTTGGCCCGTGCCACCACCACTGCTCCTCTCGCCAGCAGCAGAGAGGAGCGCGCCGGTGTGCGCGCGGGCGCCACGCCACCAGGCTATCTGCCTGCGTCGCCGGCCACCGCGACGCCTCGCGTCTTCCCTTCGGCGCCACCCCGCAGCGCCCCCTGCCCTCTCACTCTCTCCCTCGAACGCCTCCCTCTCCTCTGCTCCCTCTCTCTCGCCCGGACCGAGCGGCCTCGTCGCCACCGTCGCCGTTCGCCGCGGCCACCGCCACCCTCTCTCCTCCCCGACATGCCCCCGAGCTCCGCCTCGAACCCCTCTTCCACCCCACCGGTCCACGACCCTCCGGAAGCCCTGCAACGTCATCCCCGGCCTCATCATCAACCTCCGGCCGCCGGTGACCTCGCAGTCGATTCGCGGGCTCCAGCACTTCCCCGACCTCGTCGTCGCCTCTGCTAGTTTCCCCGTGAGCCACTCTCCATCTTCCCCCTGGAAACCCCGCCGTTCCCCTTCCCTAGCTAGCTTCTCCACCTTGGCCGAGCGCCGTCGTCCGCCATTGCCGCCGTGCCACCGCTGCAGTCCTCCCCGGACCAAACCAAGCATGTGCGCGAGCTCCTGGAGTTTCCCCGATGCTCTGGTGCTACTCCTCTCGCTTGCTAGCAAGCCACAGCCTCGCGCACGACCAAACCCGAACTCCGGCCGCCGCCTTGGAGCTCGCCGCCGTCGATCCCGGCCACCCCGACCCCGGCTAACCCCACCAAGAGCTTCGGCTCCTCCCCAGCTACTCCTAGGTGCCCTCCGCGACCCATTTGGTGGCCGGAATGGCAAATTTCACTTGCGCCGCCGCGTCGGGCTCGCCGGCGGTTAAACGCCGCGCCTGGCTGGCTCACGACCGACGTGGGTTGACCCAACGCCGGTTTGACCTCCCCTCTCCCTCATCGACATGCGGGCCCCGCCCGGCTAATTAGGTTAGATTAGTATTAACTAAGCGAGCTTAGTTAGCTAGACACTGACACTCGGGACCCACAGGTCAGGGTTTGACCTGGGCGCCCAGTTGACTTGATGACGCCACCACGACGTGGTGCCGACGCCATAATCATATTCTGGAATTATTTTAATTCAGGAAATTTCAGAAAATGCCCTAAACTTCAATAAATCATAGAAATTCAACCGTAACTCGGATTGAAATAACTTATATATGAAAATGATCAGAAAATATGAAGAATCTGTTTATGCCATGATCATGCATGTTTGAACAAGTTAACCTCACTGAATAGGATGAATCATGATTAGGTAATTATGAAATAGCATTTGGAGTTGGAGTTCAACCTTGTTTGAATTCCACTTCAACTAACTTGGATTATTATTGCATTAGGTGAATTCAGTACCTTAATATGACATGTCATTCATGTGAATGTGCATTGCATTGATTGTGTTCTCTCTTGTTGCGGTAATTATCCCTCCCGTGAGACGATGTAATCGACGATGAGTTCGATGACACCGATGAAGAACTATATTATCTTCGAAGTGCGTGCAAGCAAAACCCCTTGTTCATTCCGATATAATCCCACTCTCGCTCCTGCTCTATTTTACTGCATTAGGACAACAACGACTCATGTGTTACTTGCTGCGGTAGCTGAACCCTTGATCCTTTGCATGACTGTCATTTCACAGTAATTAGATGAAACCCACTAGTATGAGTAGGAGTTGTTTGAGCCATGTTGTGCCTACTCATTTATGTTTGTTTGTCATGCCTGCTACTGCTTAGAGTTGAGTCGGGTCTGATTCATCGGGAATGAATCGGAATTGTTATGAACATGTCCTACTGTGTGTGTGAGCTAAGTGTGTGAACACAATTTGGTAAAGGTATCGATGAGAGGCCATGTAGGAGTACATGGTGGGTTGTTTCATTGAAGCCGATCCTAAGAACTGAGATCTGTGTTTGTGATCCATGAATTAGCTACTACCACGCATTGGGCCCGAAACCAATGGACCCTCTCGGCTTCTTAACCATCCTTGTCCTCATCCGGAGTTGCAAGTAGTTTCGTGTTTGTAGCATGTGGGGCCGCACGCAACGCTGACCTTAGGGGTGGGTTGTGTTGCGGTAGGCACCGTGGGTCGTGTACCGAAAGTGCCGTTTGGTATCTCGGGAACCCTGCACACATCGCTCGGGCTGTATGGGAAACCTCGGCGGACTCCTCATGGATGGAACCCGAATAGGCGATAAACCCGGACTAGGGACTTGAGTGTTTAGGTAGGCGTGGCCGACACCCACGCTGGGCTTCCGCTTGAAGGTTGCGAGTACATGTCGTAAACGACGGTAAGTGGTGAGAGCGTGTGAAGAAGTACACCTGCAGGGTTTAATATGATCTATTGAATAGCCGTGTCCGCGGAAAAGGACTTCGGGTTGCCTATATCAGTTCATAGACAAATGGAAGTGGATACTCTAAAATGCGCAAGATAAGCGTGAGTGCTATGGATGGCGTTCTCGAGGGAGACGGAGCGGGTCCATAGTGGTGTATTGCCATGGTGAATATGTGGACTCGTGCGCCACCCCAAAAGAGTTACTTGCAATGTAGTTCGGGATAGCCACCGAGTCAAAGCTGGCTTGCTGCGGTCAAACTCCACCACCCCTTTGATAATGATGCATATGTAGTTAGTTCGATGTAAGTCTTGCTGAGTACAATTGTACTCACGCTTGCCTATTCTATGTTTTTGCAGAGAGACGTCGGCCTCGCTAGTAGTTCCACGTGGACTTGACGCTTAGCTTGTTACCTCAGCTACGATTTTGTGCCCTCGGCAGATCTCGGTAGATAGTCGGGCTTCCCAGCCTTTTCCATTTATAGTTGTCTGCACCTGACATGTTTAGCTTCCGCTTGTGCTTTGACTTGTATGCTCGAGTGTTGGGTCATGAGACCCATGTTTGTAATATCTCGCTCCTCGGAGCCTAATGAATAATATTTTGAGTCGAGAGTTATGTTGTGATGCCATGTTGTATCTACACATATTGAGCATATTGTGTGTATGTTTGAAATGCTTGGTATGTGTGGGATCCGACAAACTAGTTGTTTATCCTTGGCAGCCTCTCATATGGGGAAATGTAGTCTCGTGCCTCCGAGCGATAGTAGTCCGCTACAGCCCGGTTCACCGGAGTCCCGCTAGCCCAAAGACTACTGCTTGGACACTTGACTGGGCGGCATGTGTTTCACCGTTCCTATGTACATCCTTCGGGAAATGTCACGCGGTGTTATTCGGAGTCCTGCCTAGCCTGCTACAGCCCGGGATACCGGAGTCCTGTTAGCCCAGTGCTACAGCCCGAATATATACGTTGATGACCGACATGCTCGATGTGATTCATGTATGCCTGTCCCCATGGGTTAGTGCCGCTTTGGGTTCACGACTAGCCATGTCGGCCCGGGTTCTTTGTCATATGGATGCTAGCGACACTATCATATACGTGAGCCAAAAGACGCAAACGGTCCCGGGCCATGGTAAGGCGACACCCGTGGGAATACCGTGCGTGAGGCCGCAAAGTGATATGATGTGTTACATGCTAGATCGGTGTGACTTAGGATTGGGTCCTGACAAGAACAGAGGCAGCACTACATGTTCCTCATTTTAAACTGAATTTAACTGAAGAACAAGGTGGCACTACAGGTTCCTCATTTGAACTGAATTTAACTATTGACAGATACACTCAAAGTTCGTAAGTTGTCTTGTAGTTGTACTAACTTAATTTTCATGAGAAGCAGGTAAAATGGTTCCACGTCTAAATAGAATTTAACTGAAGAACAGAGGCGGGCAGTTCTCCTATCTGTTTCTTGTTCTTTTTCTTGGGCGATTAGGCGGGGCAGGTTCTTGATTTGATCAGTGAGTTGGTAGTCATACAGAGATACTAAAAAAAATTCAAAACCTCTTCCAACAAAGAAACACTACTCTAAAACTGTGCTCCTCTTGGGATCCAAACCGAATGTAGTCATGAATGGTATAACCTGGTCTATAAAAGAATCAAAGACCTGATACTAGTTATCTTCAGCAGGCACAATTAGCTTACACAAATAAATTAGCATCTGTAAAATCCTTTACTTTCTCAATCCTAGATGCAAAATAGAAATAAAGATTTGTTTACCTTCTCAATCCATCATGATCTTATCATCCTATGGACTACAGATCCTCATCCAAACTGTAATTTTCTTCCGGTAAGAGGTTGCCCATGACAATTGTTCAGATGTTACTTTGTGGCTAAATTTAGTGCAGCTTCAACCAGCTCCTGAAGTTGGCCTTGCTCCTAGATTGCAGAACTGTTATGATAAAACAAAGTGTCAATCATCTCTTACCAGAGACGTAGAGAGACCCAGCGACAAGGGGAAGTAAGAAATTGCCACAAAAGTAGAGTAAAAACATGCTCCTACCAGGTTTCATTGATGCCGAAGAGTATGGCAAGGCCGCATCGCGCCGCCGTCTCCCGCGCGGCAGATCCCACCACCGGCACCTTCTCCGCCAGCTCTGTGCCACTGCTGGCGCTCGCGTGGCTTGGAGATGGAGACGAGGAAGACCCGCTACGAGCTGGCATGCTGCTCCTCTCGGACGTGATGGTGGCCGCGGCAGCGGCGGCGGCGATGGCGGCGATGGGTTCCAGATGGCGATGGAGCCGTTGCTGAGCCTGTCAGCGAGGAGGGGGTCAAGCTCGTGACGGCGGTACCGGCCTTCTAGCCTAGGGCGCGGTGGAGGGGATAGGAGAGGCGGCGGCGGGCGAGAGGTGGTGTGGGAGAGGGAAGCGGATCCTCTAAGGCCCTCCATTATGTATCTGGTGCCAAAATTCTGACAAGTGTGCTACATATACATCGATGCCACATGAAATGCTTTTGGCACTCATCTCACAACGTAGACAATTTGGCACCCGTGAAAGACTGACCCACATCTAGCAGAATAATTGATTCAAGTACTAGTCAGTACTAGTCTCCCTCTCACAGGGAACCCATAGTCTGCATGCAAGATATTAATTTTTTATTGCCTCACTGAATTTGGCATGGGAGCAGCTACTTGCTTTGGTTCCCACAATTTTTCTTAAGGCATCAGCTGAGCAATGGAGGGCACCGATGCCAAATGAATCAAAAGTGAATATGGCACCGCTTTTGGCCTACATAGTGAAAGGCCTAACATTCTCAAAGGGATGTCACGAAGCTACAGTGAAATGCGTGTGTAAAGCGAAGAAGGGATGCCAGGGTAACTGTCGCAACTACTGTGCGGGTTTACTGTAGCATGTATAAAGATAAATCAAAAAATAATTTTATTGCACCATAATTTTGTTTGTATGTAATTTTTGTAAATGTATACACTAGATTTGTAATTTGCAAATTAATTATAATCATTTCAGGCTTTTTTTAACTATATGGACATGAAGAAGGGCTGTCACAGTTACTCTAGATTACGTGACATCCCTTGAGTATGTCAGAGGATCTAGTTCCGTGAGAGAAAGGGAGAGATGGAGAGGAAGTGCCCTTTCTGTCTCTTATCTAGGCTAATACGCAACAGACTGGACCAACTACGTGAAACAAATTCATCGACAGAACAATAGCCCTTGCACAGTAAAAGGACACATGGATATAGCAGCCACTCGCCCTTAGCGCGACGCCTAATGGGTTTAATTGCATCGCATAACCAGCCATACTTTTTCTCCCAAACGTATGTGTCAACGCGCAGCACACACTTGTTCTCCCATGCTTAACAAGTACCAACCACACGCGGCCTCACCCAAACCTTATTCTCTCTTCTGGAAAACGCTGGACCACTCTCTCGTTCTCATCCGCAGTGAGCCTTGCAGGCCTCTCCGCACGTCGCTAACCCGACCATCCGCGTTGCTCCGCCCACAGTCCACTGCAACTGCAAGACCTGACTGGACGCGCTCAGGCAAGCCGGCCGGCCGGCCGCTGGTAGTTCTACATGCTATCGCTCTGGGAGCTATGGCTGCGGGTGCGTGTTAGGGGGGCGCCCAGCTGAAGCTGGGATCCGGTTGCCGTGGTGACTGGTCTGGGCCTGATCTGGAGCTCGTGAATCGCCTCGATGGGGTGAGTGGTCGCGGTTCGGTTCTCGTTCAGTGGTGAGCATTGGCCCACATCTCCGACTCCGATCTCAGTGCTCGCCCTCGTAACTGGCATCCCCAAGATGTCCTCCCTGTATTCGGCTCTACCAAAGAGCTCTTGCTCATCCGGTCGTGCAGTCCAGTCGTCGCTTCGATCCCACGCGTCGCCTTATCCGCTCCGGCGGCCCCTCGCCACCAGCCGTCGCCGGCGACCACCACAGCAGACCACCGTCCCACACCGCCCCCCTTTTCCTCTCAACCTCGAGCTCCCGCGCGTCCCTCTCTTTTTGGCTGCTTTGTGTTGCACGGCCACGCCATAGCTAGCGTGCCCCCTCACAATCTCCTCTTCCTTTAATGACCAGCCCACAATCATCTTCCTTTAATTACAATCAAGCTTGCCCACAAATCCCCAGCTTCCACGTTGGTGCAAGTTGCACATACGTATTTAATCCGTATTATAGAATCTATTGGAGGGAGGTGGTACTAAGAAACAAAAACAAACTTGTTCGGTTGGTTGTAGCCCTACAGATTACATCAGAGGTTGCGAGGTCGATCCTTATTCAGATAAAACACACGCAGTGTAGGTGGGTCAGCGGCCATGCGAGAGAAAAAAGGGTACACGCTTTGGGCCTGTAGGCTCTTCTCAGAAGAAAAAGGCCACACGCGTCTTTGCCTTACAATCAGGATTAGATTAGTACCACCTCGGATATACAAAATAATACGGGTAAAATGGACGGACGAAAAATATATGAAATTACGGTGGTAAGAAGCAATAGCCCTTTTTTTAGTAGGTATAGAGGTATAGATATAGATATAGATATAGATATGATATACATTATATGCGCAATCAGATAAAACTCTATATGTGTGAAATTTAATATGCATTGTATTCATAGGTGTAATAAAATAATTAAAATCAAAGCCCATGGCAACACACGGGTGTTCTACTAGTCAATATTAATTCTCTAAGAATCTTGTTCAATTCTTCTAGAATGACCTTCAGGATATAGAGGATCCTGAGTCATTTTACCACCCCTAGTCACAATCTAACAACACGTTCATTCATTTTATTATTCATCTCATTAAGATAGTCATTTTGTGACTGAGCAACCTGTTCTAACTTGGTATGTACCATGGATGAATGCTTACTTAAAGCTCTAATGATTCTAAACACCAAATCACTCAAACAATCAATCATGATAGCATTCCGTTTAAATTGTTTGCTAACATACATATTGAAGTGTTCTTGCTTAGCAATGTAATTATCAAATTCATCAAGACATTGACTAGCAGATTTATTATAGGGAATATCACCCTCATCGAATCTATAAAGAGAACTTACCTTAACTACCTGTGTCGGGGTATTGAGTCCATGTATTTCTTCAGTAGGTGATAAATCCTTAACATCTTTAGCTTTAATACCCTTTTCTTTCATAGATTTCTTTGCCTCTTGCATATGTTCTGGACTAAGGAATAAAATACCTCTTTTCTTCATAGTTGGTTTGGGTGATGGTTCACGAAGTGTCCAATCATCGACATTTCTCAATATATTACTCAACTTCAGCTTGTCCAACATTGTTCCGTAAAAACATAGCCAACACAACTATCTACGTAGTCCCTAGAAGTATCAGTTAGTCCATTATAGAAGATATCAAGTATTTCATTTTTCTTAAGAGGATGATCAGGCAAAGCATTAAGTAATTGGAGAAGCCTCCCCAATCTTGAGGGAGATTCTCTTCTTCAATTTGCACAAAGTTAAATATTTCCTATAAGGCAGCTTGTTTCCTATGAGCAGGAAAATATTTTTCAGAGAAATAGTATATCATATCCTGGGGACTACGCACACAACCGGGAGCAAGAGTATTGAACCGTTTCTTATCATCACCCTCTAATGAGAAAGGAAACAACTAAAGAATATAGTACTAGCGAATTTTTTCCTCACCAGAAAATAGAGTGGCTGTATCATTCAATTTAGTAAGGTGTGCCACAATAGTTTCAGTTTCATAACCATGAAAAGGATCAGACTCAACCAAAGTAATCAACTCAGGATCGACAAAGAATTCATAATCCTTATTAGTAACAAAGATAGGAGAAGTAGCAAACTTAGGATCATATTTCATTCTCTCTATCATAGCTTTTTCTTTCGGCTTACTCAGTAATTTCTTAACATCATCTCTATCATTACAAGCAAGAACTTCTCTAGCTATCTCCCCATCCATAACATAACCCTCAGGTATGTTAAGCATTTCAACTCTAGTAGGAGAGCTAGGCATAATACTCAAAGCATAATTTCCATTAGTTTTAGCAGTTTCAAGTTCTTTAGCTTTAGCAAGTTGTTCATCACGATATTCACCTAGTGGCACAGGTTTATCAAGCAGAGTACTAGCATCATCACAAGTTTCATTTATAGCAGAAGTAGCATCATCAATTACTTGCCACATATCAGACTAGATAGCAGGTGGTGGTGTCGCAAGCCTACTCAAAACAGAAGGTGAATCAAGTGCAGAGTGTGATGGCAGCTCCTTACCTCCCCTCGTCTTAGAGGGTACGATCATGGTCTTAGCATCCAATCGGAGCATCCTACGACCATCCCCATGTACACTACAACTACTCCCCAAGCCCGAAGTGGACATACGACGAGACCTCAACATCGAGCATACGCCATTGGACACAAGGTGAACCCGCTCCTAAATGCTTCCCCTTTCCATTCGAGTGAGACATGGTTTCTACCTAAGTCATGGACACTATGTGTGATCATGTACATCGATCGTCCTGAAGAGGGAGGAGGAGGAGCCAGCGTCAAGACTTGTGCAAGGTTTCTTCTCAGCCCGGAGCTTCTAGCCATTGCCCGGAACTTTTGACCCCTGGACCTTCCGACTTTCTCGAAACCTCCGGTCCTGCACCCTCCAGGCGACGCCCGGACGCACCAACTCTCTGGACAACCTGGACCCTGCCTAAAAGCTCGCCCGGAACCTCCGGTGCCTGAAACTTCCGACCATCCCAGAACTTCCGGCCCTGCTACACCGAAGACGTCCTGAACCGTGCCAACTCTCTGGATAGCCCGGACCATGCCTGGACACTCAGCCGGAACCTTCTGGCCCTTTCCAAAACTTCTGGCCCTACATGCGCGCAGATACTCGGGCCGAAGCCCATGTACCCTTTCGCCCCTCACTTACCCCTTCGTGGCTACCACTATATATACTCATCCCCCTCCTCCATTCTAGGGTCCGCAAAGGATTAGCTCATTTGAGATAGAGCTTTGCTCATCCACTTACCTCTACTCCATCGGAGACCAAGGCCTCCTTGGAGAAGATCCCACAAGTGGATTCAAGAACCCCATCGCGGGAAGATCCCTCGTGGATTCAAGACCTATTACCTCATGGATTGGGATGAACTAGCTACCATGTATCCTCGTTTGTTGGATTTGGACCTTTTTGTCTCTCTTTGTGTGTTTGGATCTAGCCCATGTGTGATTGGATCAAGTCAATTTGACTATTTCCTCTCGTTTCCCCTCTCGTGCTCTTCGCGTTCTTCATAGGATCCGCTCCAATTGTGAAAGATTGGCCTCACCCCGTATCATCTTGGTATCATGAGCCACGTTGCTCACAAATTTAGAGTCCCCCACCGTTTTCTAGCCTAATTTTGTTTGATTTTGTCCTAAATTTTGAAAATCCCCACCAAAAAAGCCCCATTTTTTATTTGTTGGGTTGATAATGTTTTGTTGAATTTGATCCATGGATTCGATGTGTTTCAAGTGGGTCTAGCTTTCCCCATCTTTTCCCCACTTTTCATCCACGAAATCTTCTCAATTTTGACCCTGGAAATCGAGTTTTTCAGCCCCCGTTCTCAGATCTGGAATTTATGGTTCGTCCCTGAAGAAATTCTAGGACCCCCGGAACTTCCAGACTCCCCCGGAATTTCCGCCCCTCGAAACTTCAGTCCTAACCCTGGAACTTCCGGGCTAAACCGAAAGTTTACCCCCAAAAACCCCCTATTTTCCCCGAACTTCACCCGCGACCCCCGGAACTTCCGGAAACCCCCCAGAACCTCTTGAGCCCAGAAGTTCCATCCCTAGCGCCGGAACTTCCGGCCTAACCAACAACATTACACAGAATTTCAGCATCGCCCTTCTTCACAATTTTCATCACAACTTTTCACCCCGAACTCCGATTTGTTTGTTCTTTGGCTCGTTTTGAAGCTATCGACGTGCCCGAGGTCCTCACATTGGTTTCACCACCATTTGAATCCATCACTGTTTTCGAATTTTTCAAGTTTGCCTAAGCCTTCCACCATATCATCCGCAATACCACCATAGCTTTCCGCAACCTAATCCATTTTGGTCCCCCATTGCATTTGTGGTTGCTTGACTAGTGATTCGAGTCTCCTATGTGTTTCGGCTACTTAGGTACTGTTACTTCTTCATCAACCCTCCACCATAACTACCGCATATTCTTTCCCACCATACACTTCCGCCACATCAACTTAACCCAATTTTGTTTGAGCTTGTACGAGTTGTGGTTTGTGTCTCCTAAGGTGTTTCGGCTACTTAGGGATGGTGGCTTCAACTCCGACACCGTGTATAGTCCACCACCATAACCTCCACTTCCACTTTGCCAACTCCCGAACCACCACCACCACCATTTGATATTTGCCGTTTGAGATTTTGAGTTCACAGTTTTTCCGCTTCCTAAGGTGTTTCGGCTAATTAGGAATTGTTCTACATCAAGAGCACCGCCTCTCATCATCGCCACGGATCCTACATCAACTTCGTCCACTTCATCATTTTGAAACCACCATAAGCAAGAATGGTAACCTCGATGAAATCATTGTATATTCTTCATGCCATAGTGTTTGTTAACACCGAGCCTTTTTTTCGTCACTTGCCTATCGATACTAGCCACTGAGTATTGTCGGGCAGCGTTACTTGTGCATTTTAGTGACCATCGATTCTACACATTGCATTGCGTACATACCTCATTTTGGTATCATCTTTCATCACTAGTGTCATAAATTGTTCCCGCATACACAATTGCTATCTTGGTTTGAGCATTATGCAAAGGTGGCCAAAAAAAGAATAAGCTTTTAAGCAAAAGATAAAAACAAAGAGCTTGTAAGCAATAGCCATAGGATCGCGATATATCATATCATATACCACATTGATCATCCTGGATCATCGTGTGCAAAACACCGGGAATCATATATACATAACATACTTGGGATAGAAGTCATTAAATTTTTGTCTCTTATAGGTTGTGCACAAGTGTCATATCCGTCTATTGAGAAATCGTGCTAGCGTCTCTCTAGAGTTGTGCAACAAGAGCATTTTTCGTGGATTTTCACATTTTGAGCTCATTCCTTGGTTGCACGACCCCATTTATATATCCGTGTGTGTTTTTGTGTGACACATATTGCTATTGGTCTACTTGTTTCACTCACGAATTTGTGAATCTCTTTCAACATATTGACTCTTGCTAACAATTCCATCAAATTTTTGTGCCACTATCCACGCCAAGCTCCACCAAAAGCTTTACTTGTGTAGGTGTGAGAATTGACAAGATCTGGTACCAATTGTGCTATTTCCATAATACATTATTGAGCGATCATTGATCCATCTTCAACCTTAGATAAGGTACATTGGTCTAGTCTTTCCTTTCTTCCACTCATATTTGCTCGGGTCTTGTAATGGATAGGCAAAGCATTCCATCTCCAATCATCGACGACAACGATTGCGCGAACAACTACGTCAGCAAAACTCCACTATTCGGACTACAGTGAGCAATGCAAGGCATTGAGTGAATCGCCATCGACATTCGCCAAAACAAATCAAGGAAAAGGGACTACATCAATGAACACATGGATCAAGTACGAGACATGGTGGCAAACTACAAGTCTTCTTCCCCTTCATCATCTTCAAGGCGACGACGCTCAAGTAGAAAATCTTCAAAGCGTTCATCCGAGGCAAGCACAATTCGACCACGTCCTCATCTTCGGGACGACGAGCACCATCGCATACAAGGTAAAGCGTGACAATGACACCATCAACATGAAGATGCTCGACACGCGCAAACTTACAAGTCCCAACAAGCTCTACATCAAGCTACGACCAACCTTCATGAGCACAAGAGAAGACCGCAAGACGCGCACCACCAAGAGGAAGCTACGGCTACCACAACCACTTCGGCATCTTTGCCAAGTGCTATCAAGGCATCTCCGCCTTTGGACGTATGGCATCTTCGCCTACTTCCGGTGAGTATGCCTATGTAGACATCATTAACTGCAAGGTGACCACCCACAAGCGAGGGCGACACTTCCATCTTTGTAAGCCCCTCAAGGAAGATGGCCGAGCATGGGAAATTCCCTTCGGTCATGAAGACAAGCTACAAGGTGCCACACCATATGGGCCTCCTACAACAAGACGGTGATACGTCTCCAACACATCTGTAATTTATGAAGCATTCATGTTGTTTTATCATCATTCTTGGATGCTTTACAATCATTTTATAGCAACTTTATATCATTTTTTGGGAGTAACCTATTGACCCAGTGCCCAGTGCCAGTTGCTATTATTTTCTTGTTTTTTACATTGCAGAAAATCAATATCAAACGGAGTCCAAACACCGTGTAACTTTGTGGATTTTTTATGGACCAGAAGACCGCCAATGGGCCAGAGCAGCACCTGGGGGTGCCCCGAGGGGGGGCACAACTCACTAGGGCGCGCCTGGGGGCCCAGGCGTGCCCAGGTGGGTTGTGCCCACCTCGGTGGCCTCCCGCACCCCCTCTTGACCCTATAAATTTCCCAATATTCTGAAAACCCTTGGGGTTAACCTAGATCAGAAGTTCCGCCGCTGCAAAGCTCTATAGCCATCGAAAACCAATATAGACCCCGTTCCGGCACTCTGTCGGAGGGGGAAATCATCACCAGTGGCTATCTTCATCATCCGACAGCCACCACGATGAGGAGGGAGTAGTCCACCCTCGGGGCTGAGGGTTTGTACCAGTAGCTATGTGTTTAATCTCTCTCTCTCTCTTTCTCATGTTCTTGAGATGTCATGATCTTGATGTATCGCGGGCTTTGTTAATATAGTTGGATCATATGGTGTTTTCCCCTCTCTATCTTTTTGTGATGAATTGAGTTTTTCCCTTTGAGATTTCGTTGTTATCGGATTGAAACTTTTATGGATTTGAGAGCACTTGATATATGTCTTGCATATGAATACTCGTGGTGATAATGGGGTATCGTATTGATTCACTTGATATATGTTTTGGCAATCAACTCGTGGATTCCCGAGGTAACATTAGGGTAATCTATGCATAGGGGTTGATGCACATTCTTGTCTTTGTTTCTCCGGTAGAAATCTTGGGGCGCTATTTGAGGTTCTTTATGTTGGATTGAGCATTATGAATCTAATATTATTTGGTGTTATTTTAGTATGAACTATTTGATAGATCAATCAGAAAGAATAGCTTCGAGGTGGTTTCGTACCCTACAAACAATTTCTTCTTACGTTCTCCGCTAGATAGGAACTTTGGAGTGATTCTTTGTCGGTGTCAAAACCGGCAGATCTTGGGTAGGGGGTCCTGAACTGTGCGTATAAGGATCGAGGGTAACAGGAGGCAGGGGACACGATGTTTACCCAGGTTCGGGCCCTCTTAATGGAGGTAATACCCTACTTCCTTCTTGATTGACTTTGATGGGTATAGGGGTTGCAAGAGTTGATCTACCTCGAGATCGTAATGGCTAAACCCTAGATGTCTAGCTTGTATGATTATGATTGCCTCTATGGACTAAACCCTCTGGTTTATATATACACGGAGGGGGCTAGGGTTGTACACAGTCGGTTTACAGAGAAAGGAATCTTCATATCCGTACGCCAAGCTTGCCTTCCACGCCAAGGGGAGTCCCATCCGGACATGGGGGAACGCCCTCTATCTTGTATTTTCACGGCCCACGAGTCCGGCCCATGTCACATAGCCTAGACGCCCGAGGACCCCCTAATCCAGGACTCCCTGAGTAGCCCCTGAACCAGGCTTCAATGACGATATGTCCGGCGCGCAGATTGTCTTCGGCATTGCAAGGCGGGTTCCTCCTCCGAACACTTCAAAGTACTTGATCACCCGGACTATATCCGGCTCTGTACAATAGTCACAACCCTGCCAAAATAATTTATGTCTTCTGACAACTTTACTAGTGGGACTTTATGTTCGGCCACTTTATTATTTCGAATCGTTTTTCGGCCTCCCATTTCACGTTTTCGAGATGCATCCTCCGGCGACACGTCTTATCAAAGCAGAGATCGTGCCCCCTTATTACGGGATTCTCATCAATACGGGTTTGGGAAACCCAACCGTGTCGTTCACACGACCCCTTGGGAATAGGCGAGCTTTAAGGCTCGTGGAGGGACGCTTGATATTCACTGCCTTTATAAGGAGATAAGGATCTGCCTCTTTTACCCCACGCCTTCTTCCTCCGCAGCCTATCCACCCTCGAGCTCCAGTGCCTAGGTCTCAACCTTTTTCGTCCCCCGCAAACATTCCAGCCATGTCCAGATCTGGAGCGCAGGGAAAATGGATGGCCTCCTCCGTCACGGAGGGGAACACCCAAGAGCTCCGGAAGGCGGGGTACCTAGCCAAGGAGATCGCCCACCGGCTTCCTGCCAAGCAGCAGATCGTCCCCACTCCAAAGCCCAATGAGAGGGTAGTGTTCATCCCCCATTTCCTTCGCGGACTAGGATTTCCCCTTCATCCTTTCGTCTGCGGTCTTATGTTCTACTACGGGCTAGATTTCCATGATCTAGCCCCGAATTCTTTCCTCAATATTTCGGCGTTCATCATCGTATGCGAGGCCTTCCTCCGCATACCATCTCACTTTGGCCTATGGCTCAAGGTCTTTAGTGTGAAGCCGAAAGGGGTGGATGGCCAACATGTGGAGTGCGGCGGCGCCATGGTGAGCAAGCTTCCTGACGTCACCTGGCCCAAGGGTACCTTCGTGGAGACCATTAAGGGATGGAAGCAGGGGTGGTTCTATGTCACAGAGCCCCGTTACTCCACATGGGCTGCTCCTTCTGAGTTCAAGCCCGGACCTCTAATGCGGCTAACATCCTGGCTCAACAAGGGCCTGGACTGGGCATCATCTGATGAGGTGATGACACTACAGAGGTGCGTCAAGAGCATGGTACACAAGAATACCAGCCTTGCTAGCGTGATCCAGGTTATGCTCTTTCGCCGGATTCTCCCCTGCCAACACCGGACTCAGTATATGTGGGAGTTCGACCCGGCCGGTCCGCGAACCCTACAGCGGTTCTTCGGCACGAAGCACGAAGACATGTGGAAGCTGCTTTTTCGAGACCCAAAAGGCGTAGCCGAAGACGACCGAAGACCTCGGCCATGACTGCACTCATGCAGCGTCTCCCGCAAGTTTTCTGATAACCTTATTTTGTAAATCCAAGGAGCATACAAAGCTTCCCATCCTACCCACAGGGCTGGATGAAGAAGGTGGAATGGATTCACTGTCCGGCTCCGCTATCCGAAGACCCAGCCATTCCCCTGTTGACGAGGATGCTGGTCCCGGCGCCGTATCAGGCGCCGGAAAAGAAGGTCAAGAAGAAGAGCAAGGAGGCCAAGGGTGGCCTCTGCCATAGAGGTGCTTCGGACGTAGTCTCCTAAGACACCAAAACTCTCTCCTCTCCTGACGAAGAGGAAGAGGAGGAGGAAGAGAGCAACCCCTCCCCTAAGGGGGGAAGAAGAAGAGGGCAGCTTCCGTGGATCTAGATGCGGAAGCGTCCAAGAATGGGAGAACCTCCCTTACGGATGATTCTGAGTTGGACGCCGACGAGTGGTGCCCCAAGCCGAAGCCCCTGGCCCGATTGTAAGTATTCAAAGGTACTGTATATATATCCGGCTTTTTGCCTCGTGGTTGTAACACGTCAAATTGCGTGCTGCAGTCCGGTTCAGGACCTCCCCCAGCGATCCTCATCTTCTGGGAATTTGCTGGGTCCGAACATGATGGAGAGCGAGTCACCCCCGCCAGCCTCCTCGCCCACTGCTACGGATAACACTGAGGTGTTGTCCCGAAGGACCCTTCCGGGACGGGGGAAGGCGCAGGAGGCCGCCAAGAAGGCGTCAAAGGGGGATACCCCTACCACCGAGAACATGGGGGAACCGGCCCCCATGGAGACTGGAGACGGGGACCACGTCCAATTTGGCCCCCAACCAAATGTCATTCCGGTGACCCACACGGCTCCGAAGTCAGATGAGCAGCCTCCTTTGAAAGAAGGGGGCATGCCCACCCCACCGGCGACCTTCGTCAATCCGGAGGCGCTGGACACTCTGGTGAGAGCGGTTCAGAGCGCCACCATTTTGGAAGAACATCGTACCCTTATGGGTACGGTGATTGAAAAGGTTTAGTCCCCAAAAGTGGGTTGAACGAGGCCTTGTGAGAGGCTTTGATGTATGTGATACAATGCCTTTTAGCTGTATAAGAGGAATGCCTGTGTATAGATAGTAGCCCCTGAGACTCTGTTCGGTGTTCGCATAGAAAGACCGAACAGAGGATCTAATAACTCACGCAGGGGATTAACATACATATCTGTTTGAACAAATAGGCTGCGACGCAAGCGTTAGCTGCCCCTGCCGCCGAAGCATCCGAGCTAAGGAGGAAGTTAGAGGAAAAGCAAGGTATGTGATACCGAAATACATCCGAACTGAGATCATCTCTGATTTGTTATCTGAATGAGTTTTATAATTATGTTCATAGCTGATGCTTCGGAGGTCGAAGCCCTCAAGAGCGCGCTGGCCGGAGCCAAGGAGGCGGAAGAGGAACGAGCCGCCTGCCTAAAACATGAATCAAGGGTGGGGGAAGTCCAGCAAGAGCTCAAGGATACGATAAGCAAGTGTGAGTCCTTAGAGCGCAAGATTTCGGATCATAAGTCCGAACTTGCTAAGGCCCTCCAAAGTGCATAGGAATCCCAGACCGAAGCCCAAAGCGCCTGCCGGGAGATCCAAGAGGCAAAGCAGATTGCGGCGGGTAAGCCTTTTATCATGCAGAGCAAATTTGTGAGGAGAAAGTATATCTTGCTGACCCGGATTTGGAGTTCTCCAGGAGCGTTTGCCGACCTGCCACGGAGTATTGCCGATGCTGCGGAGTTCTTCCAAGCCAAAGAGGGGAGCGCGACAGAAAAGTTGTTCTGGTCGCAGTACCTCGCGCCAGAGCATCCCGTTCCCCTCAGCGATCAACTGAAGCAGTTGACCGAACTGCATAGCATGGCTGGATTGGCCATGAGGGATGTTATAATCCGTCTTTGGCCCGCCAAACCCATACCCAGCAGCTATTTCGGGCTCGTGAAGCGGCTGGTCAATGCCTGCCCCCGGCCTGTGAAGCGGCCAGTCCGCATCGAAGGTGCACGGATGGCCTTCGCCCGTGTCAAAGTGAAGTGGGCGAAGATGAACACCGTCAAGCTTGCCACCGAGGGACGCCCGTGGGCAAAGAGCACCGCACGCCGGAGCGGTATTTTGACAACGTCCTCGAAGGATCCCGTATCGTAGAGGGCCAGTACTCAAAGGATATTATTTTTGATGAATATATACCTGTTGTCTGAATGTTGTATTATGGAACAAGGCTGATGTATAATATGTTGCTTATTTTGCCTCCAATTATTTTCCTCATGTGCGGCCGTTTATGGTATCTGAGAGTTGGCCAGTCGTCAGCTTCAGCCCCCATGTAGGTAGTATGGGGGTGTTCGGGATAGCACGTAAACACACTTGACCCATCAATTTGGTCCATGAAGGAGGTGTTAGTGCGGCGAACCAGGCAATTGGACTATGTGGCTTTATCACTCTCACTTAGCCATAGGAGTTTGACAATGTGAATGTAGGCGCAGCCCCTAGTATTATTCAATTATCCAAACTTGGCTGTAAATGCCTGACCGGGTGAGGGCCGGTCTATCGTGTGATGTGAAAAAATCGCAAGAGATTTATACTTAGTCACCGAATAGCTGACCAGCTCTCACCGCATCATGACAGCCATTTTTCGGCTTTCTCTATTGAGGTGTTTGTCCGGATGAACCGGAAACATAATCGCAGTAGTTCTCCCTTTACTACCTTAGCCAAACAAGCGGAACATAAGGTAGTAACCACCGGAGCCGGGCAACCCAACTATTAACCAAAGACATGATTCAGAGCCGATGCATATAATGCTATATTCGGGACGCCGAATTGTACTATAAAAGTGTTCGTGTTGGCATTCTGGGAACGGGGGTCCCCAGACTTGGCTGCCTGCGGCCCACGGCGTGGCTTTGCAAGCGGGCCCGTACGGCCTATCTTCGCCAACAAGCATTCGAGACCCTCGCGAGGGACCAAGCCTCGCGAGGCGGACGACACAAGACCTCCTCGGGAGCGGCCTCGCCAGGCTGGCTCGCGAGGGGCAGAGAGATCAAGGCAAAGCAAACCTCGTGAGGTTCCAATGACGTGAGCCATGACGATCGAGACTAGGCGAGCGCCAGGCGGGCGCCAGCGCGCATAATGTCCTTGTTTCCTCTTTGGTGCTAAGGAGGCAAGCGCAGACGAAGAGTACCGAGGCGTCAAGCAAAGGTTTCCATATCGGTGCAACGAGACCAAGACCAGCAGGACGACAAGATGGAGGTCACCATGGAGCCCAAGGCGGCGTCACCACCAGAGCCTTTGGCAGGCGAAGACGGCTTTTGTCAGGATAACTTGTACTAGCTGTCCCCTTTAAAAATGGCCGTTGTTGGCTCCCTTCCCGCTCAATATTTGGGGAGAGGACCAGGGCCTCTATAAATAGGGCTAGCCACCATAGTAGGAGGAGGGGGGTCTCGAACTCATTCAGTTCATCCTCACACCCACCAAGCACAAGAGCACCTCACCTCAGGAGGCTGTTCTTCCTCTTGTACTGTTCATCCTCAGCCTGAGAGGCAATCCACCACACCACACTGGAGTAGGGTATTACACCACAATGGTTGGCCGAACCGGTATAAATCTTGTGTCTCTTGTGTTGCGAGTTCGTCGAGCTAAGCCTTTGAGATCGTGGCGAGGTTGGGGACGTGATTTTGTAGGGGGAGATCTTCGTGCGCACCCCAGTGTTCGAACCTTGAGGGTTTTGCCGGAACCCGAGATTCGACAGTTCGGACTTTATTTAGTATTTAGGAAATGTACGTGGATCAGTAGAACCCCTGGCGATTTAAGTCGTACCGAGGTGTACATGACAATCGGACAAAAACAGGGAAATACGGATGAAGAGGTAGGCCAGTACCGCATAGGTTGGGCTAGAAGCCGTTTCCATTATAGTCTGATTGATACGTCAAAACGTATTGGTACAAATAGTGCAGTAAGCAACAAGGCTATTTTACATGCCGGGCACAAGGGAAAGCTGTGTATGTGTCCTGAAAATGGGCGAGGTGATCTTTAAAGACCCTTGAGGTACTCTGCCACTTGTCTATGCTGCTTTTCTCCTTGGTTTATTGTCCTTCGAGAGGATCATCGATCAGTGTTTTTATAATAGGCCTCGAAAAGAGGCCTTGGTACCGTCGAAAAGGTGATGTGGGTTGTAAGGAACCTGGAAAAATTAAAAGGAGAGAAAAAAGAAATATGAGTGTCCTGATAGGGTCTAGCCGTATTGTGGACATTATCTTCATTATGCCTCCATCCTTTCCCATGGTATCTTCAGTGCGTAATTATGTACGGGTGGTACAGATGCCACATTTTGGTAGGGGCTGAGATGGAGGCCAAATTGCTAATCGAGCTCCTGACGAGCTGGACTATCGTACTGTGGGGTAGTCCGGACTCATTTGACGGTGTCCGGGGACTTGGCCGCCGATGTAATAGTTGGCTTGAGAAGGCCACCCTGTACTTCCACTGCTAGGGCCGCGGTGTGCTCCTCAGTATGGAGTAAGCGTTCCATGTTTCCATTGACTGTTATAACACCGCGTGGTCCGGGCATCTTGAGTTTGACATAGGCATATTGTGGGACCGCATTGAAGCGAGCGAACGCGGTTCGTCCGAGTAGTGCATGGTAGCCACTGCGGAAGGGGACGATGTCTAAGATCAAGTCTTCGCTTCGGAAGTTGTTAGGCGAACCGAAGACGACCTCCAATGTGATTGAGCCCGTGCAGCGGGCCTCTACACCATGTATTACTCCTTTAAAGGTAGTTTTGCAAGGCTTGATTCTTGACGATCAATACCCATCTTGCAGACTGTGTCCTGATAGAGCAGGTTAAGGCTACTGTCGCCGTCCATGAGGACTCGTGTAAGGTAGAATCCATCGATGATTGGGTCTAGGACTAATGCGGCCGAACCTCCGTGACAGATACTTGTCGGATGGTCCCCGCGATCGGAGGTGATCGGACAGGCCGACCCTGGGTTGAATTTTGGGGCGACTGGCTCTAGCGCATAGACGTACCTTAGCGCGCGCTTGCGCTCCCTCTTGAGGATATGAGTGACGTATATCATATTCACCGTTTTGACTTCGGGGGGAAATTTCTTATGTCCCCCTGTTTTCGGTGTGTGAGGTTCCTCATCATCATCCTTGTTGGGCGACCCTTTCTCCTTACGTTCGGCATTTAACTTGTCGGCCTGTTTGAAGGCCCAACAACTTATGTTGGTATGGTTGGGAGGCTTGTCAGGAGTGCCGTGGATCTGGCAAGGTCGATCAAGTATTCTGTCCAGGCTTGATGAACCGTGTTTGTTTTGTTTGAATGGCTTCTTCCGTTGACCAGATTTGGAGCCACTGAATCCGGCGTTGACTGTCGTATCCTCTGTATTATCATTCTTGCTTCGACGCTTGTGTTTGTTGCGTCGGGGCCTTTCGTTGCCGTTTCTAGCTTCGGAAGTGCCAGGGTCGCTGGTACTGTTGCTGCTGCGGGCTAGCCAGCTATCTTCACTCGCACAAAAGCGGGTCATTAGTGCTCTAAGGGCTGCCATGGACTTCGGCTTTTCTTGGCCGAGGTGTCGGGCGAGCCATTTGTCGCGGATGCTGTGTTTAAAGGTCGCTAGGGCTTCGGTGTCCGGACAGTCAACAAGCTGGTTCTTTTTAATTAGGAACCTGGTCCAGAATTTCCCGGCCGACTCTCCGGGCTGTTGGACTATATGACTAAGGTTATTGGCATTCGGAGGCCGGATATAAGTGCCTTGGAAGTTGTCTCTGAAGGCATCTTCCAAGTCTTCCCAGCTTCCAATAGAGTTTTCTGGGAGGCTATTTAACTAGTGCCGAGCTGGCCCCTTAAGTTTTAGGGGAAGTTATTTGATGGCATGCAGACCGTCACCGCGAGCCATGTGAATGTGGAGAAGAAAATCCTCAATCCATACTGCGGGATCTGTTGTGCTGTCGTATGATTCAATGTTCACGGGTTTAAACCCTTCTAGGAACTGATGCTCCATTATTCATCGGTGAAGCATAGGGGTGTGCGGCGGCTCTATATCGGGCCATGTCACGACGCAATTCAGATGAAGTCCGTATGCGGTTTTCGGCCCAGGCGTGGTTGTTCTTGTCGCGCCATGATTGATAACCATCCTCTCATGACGGGGCACGCCCCCGCGATCCATAGATTAATCTGGTCTGACCTGCTCTATTTTCCAGGTCCTGTCGTAAGTCATATGTGTATCCCCGAGCTGTTGTTTCTCTACTTTTACGGCGAGGTGGTGCGCGCTGGTGTTCGGCTTGAGTTGCCGTTCTGTCATGGCCACGTGGTGGTCGGTCGGGTCCATCAGCCGCGTTACGCGCGGGTGGTATGGGCTCCAGCACCTCATCGTCGAATTGGGGTAGCATCTGGCACTTCGGGTAACTCTTTGTTGGCCGTTCGAGGCCGTATTCTTCGGCTGCCAGGACATTAGTCCATTTGTCATTGAGCAGATCTTAGTCAGCTTGAAGCTTCTGCAGTTTCTTTTTTAGGCTTCTTGCCGTGGCTATTAGCCGGCGCTTAAAGCGCTCTTGTTCGAGGGGTTCCTCTGGCACGATAAAATCTTCGTTGCCGAGGCTCACGTCGTCCTCGGAGAGTGGTAGATAGTTGCTATCCTCCGAGTCTTTGTTCCCTGCTTGCTCGTCAGGGTCTACTTGCCCGTCCTCCCGATCATCCTATTCAGATGTTGGTTCGATGGGGTCTTCTTGGTCTTCGGAGTTCTCTGGAGTATCATTGTTTCTGGTGCCGGTATTGCTGTCTTTTTCGCGATGCGATTTAGATCGGCGCCGCTGACGTCGACGTTTTGGTGGTTTCTCAGGAGGTTTATCCTCGGCTGGGTCCTTCTCCTCATCGCCGTCGTCTTCTTTAGGTGTGTCCACCATGTACACGTCGTATGAGGAAGTTGCCGTCCAGCGTCCAGTGAATGGCGGATTTTGGGCCTGCTCCTCTTTGGCATCGTCGTCCATACCGTCGATGTCTTCGGAGGCGTAGTCAAGCATGTCGGTTAGATCCTAGACAGTGGCTATAAAGTGGGTGGTGGGTGGGAAGTAAAATTCCCTATTTTCAGCCCCTAGTCCGGGCTGGGCACAATTCGAAAGCGGTTCCTCTATGATGGCGATGGATCGCATTAAGTCTAGAGCCTCATTTAAGAGTGAGGTTTGGACGGGGACCGAAGTTCCCTGGCCGAGATTGCATGACACAGACTTCAAGGGTTCAGAGCTAGTGTCCGGAGAAGTGTCCGGCTTTGTGATGACTACCGGTGGCGCTATCCTCTTCGGTTCTCCAATGTTGAGCTCTATAGCCGCAGAGAGTCTGACGGCCTCTAAACTCCCGTCTTCGGACCTGGTGACGCGCTCCGGATCTAAGGCCGGAGTGGTGGTTGGAGCCACGAACCCTTGGAAGATCAAGTCTCCTCGCATATCAACGACATAGTTCAGATTTCCTAAACTGATATGGTGACCAGGGGCATAGCTGTCGATCTGCTCCAGGTGGCCAACCTAGTTGGCGCTCAGTGCGAAGCCGCCGAATACTGTCGGTGGAAACAACACCTATGGGATCACTGGGATCCCTTCTACGGTTGGCGGGCACGGGGTTGTGCAAAGAGCAGGTCCAGAAGCCATCACAGGGATCGTTTACCCAGGTTCGGGCCGCGAGGATGCGTAATACCCTAGTCCTGCTTTGGTGTATGTATTTGAGTGTTCTTGAGTTCTTGAGCTAGCTACGGTGTGTGGGTAGCCCAGAAGATCCGAATCCTTCTCCTGGTTACCTCAAGCCTCCTTTTATAGACAAAAGGCGTTGCCACAGTGGCACATAGGAGGTGTAAAGGTGTACAGTGGATGAGTCTATCCTCTAGCACCGTCAGACAAACACATTTAATGCGCTGCCGACGTGCCCCTCTTGCTTTATCGGGGACGGCAAGGAAGCTCGTCCCAGCTGTCGCCGCCTCGTCTGGCTTCGATGCGTGTCCGGGATGACGAGGCGCTGTAGCGCCACGTTGGCTGGCTGCTGGGCTGGCGCGGTGGTGGAGCCTTCACGAAGATCTGCATGCCACCACGCAGGTGCTTGCTGAGTCGGTCATGGAGGCCGCTCGTCACCATGCAGGTGCCTGCCCAGGTGGTCGAGCTGGCAGCTGCATGGGGACGGCGGTGGAGTCTTGGCACACGCGGGCCCTGCTGTTGTCTCGTAGGTGTGTCCGGCAAGGGCCTTGCCGGGCCCCCGGCAAGGGTCTTGCCGCGGCATCTTGGTCTTCCCCGGCAAGTGTCTTGCCGGGGGTCTCGTGGATTTCCTCGGCTAGGATCCGGCCGAGGATCGTCGTCTTCTGGTCCTCATCTGATCTCGTATGTTCTTGATCTTGACGAATATCTGCATGCCACCACAGAGGTGCCTCTCGAGCCTTGGTTCCAATGTGGTTGTTGGCGGCGTTGGAACCCTCGAGCTCAAGGGTGGCTCGCTCTGCTGGTGTTGGGCAAGCTGCCCTGGCAAGGATCTTGCCGGGGCCGCGGAGGCCGCCCCGGCAAGGGTCTTGCCTAGGGAGTCCACCTTGCCCCTTTGCTCTCTGTGGTCTCTGGTCTTGGCGTTGCCTCTGGTCGCCTTGTGCCTTCGGCTTCCCTCCTCTTCCCTGCTTAGAGTGGTCGTGGGCGCAGCTCTGACTGCCCGTGCACAAGTAAAGGGGTAAAAAGGAGAGCCCCTACTTTTGTACACTGACAGGAGCCCCCGGGCCTGGGCCACACATAAGCGTGACACGTTGTTGGGCCAGGCCCAGAACGGCGCACGGGCTGGCGGGGCAGATTTTTACCGCGGTACTTTTTTGCTCGCTTGCGCTTCCCCATGACCCGTGTTGAGTGCGCGTCATGGAGGGTCATGCATGACGTGGGGGGCATGCATGGGACGGTTCCCGCACGCATGCGTCACATCACAGTAAATCGTAAAGAGGCGGCCCGCGCCTTCCCCATAAAAAGGAATAATTGCAGGCACGCTGCTCATTTACCCTATGTGCTTTCTCCAATCTCGAAACCGCCGTCCCCTTCTTCCTCCCTCTCAAGCTTTTGCCTTTGCATGCCACCGCCGTGCCTTCGTCATCCTTCATCCTTCGCCTCTCGCAGCTGCCATGGCACCCAAAACCAGTAGAGGAAAGGGAGTGGCCAAGGGCGCCGGGGCGAATGAGCCACCGGAGAGCGAGTTGGCGGTGCGGCGGACGCAGTCCGCCTACTTCCCCATGATGGTTGACGCGGTCCATCTCCGGGACTACTTCAAGCACCTGTCGGGGGTGCAAGGCAGAGACGACAGGCACCCGCCACGCGTCATCCTGCTGCCTTGCCGAGGCCGCCCGGTGGTACCCATTCTTCATCGACTACTTTTCCTGCGGCCTCTGCCCCCCTTCTCTGATTTCTTCAACGATGTCATACATACCTACGGTTTCCACCTTCTGGATTTCACTCCAAACGCCGTGGCGTGCATGGCTCTTTTTGTGCATCTCTGCGAGGGCTTCGCCGGGGTGCATCCCAACACGGCGCTCTTCCGCCACTACTTCTTCCCTCGGATCCAAAAGGGGGCGCCATTTCCGGTCGTGTCGCCTGGATCCCAAGGTCCAAGGGGACATACCCGGAGGGCGCTCAGAAGGAGAGGTGGGAGGAGTGCCGGGGCCGGTGGTGCTAGATTGAGGAGGAGGATCCACAAGAATTCTGCCAGGTTCGCAGGATTCATCGCCTCATCGAGGCCGGGCTCACCCTTGAGATGATCGGGGCGGATTTCATCCGCCGCCGAATCGCTCCGCTGCACAACAAGGGGAGGCTGGTCTGGCTCTTCACGAATGCGGCCGACATCATGAGGCTTCGCCCCGGTCTCGACCACAACCTCACGGTGATGGGGCACGCCCACTTCTGCCAGCGGCTCTTCCATCTCAACGTGAACCGCGACGGCAAGGTCGAGCGGTCCGGCAAGGCCGCCAAAACCAGCAAGGTTGCCAAGGGGCCCTTGTTTGGGTTGCCGGTGGGAGTGGTCCCGCTGAGCAATAACTCATGCCGAAACGACATCATTGCCATGATGCCGGAGTTCAACGCGCACGGCCTCGTCCCAATTTGGGCTGAGCCGCCGGCGGATCAAGTGCAGGAGTTCTTTGATACCTTGGAGGAGAAGTACGTCCGCGACGAGCCGCTGCTCGTCCAGGACACCACCCAGGCGGAGCTGGACTACATCGCCGCCAGGGCGGCAGAGGCAGAGCTCGCCAGGGAGGCCGGCAGCGCTAGCGGCATGGAGGACGAGGCCGCGGCGGCCGAAGTGAAGAGGGAGCTCGCCCAGTGGGCGGAGTCTGCTGGGGAGGCCAGCAGCACCGGCGCCGGGGCCCCTCTTATTGAAGATGTGGTAGACGAGTCATCGGAGGAGGAGGTTGAGACCATCGACCCTCCGGCCTGCGGTGGGCCAGTTCTGGCGAGCCGGTCCGGCCTGGCAGGGCCGCGCGGCCGCAACAAACCCAGGAGGCGTCCGTGCGCCAGACGAGGGCCGCGGCGGCGAGGAAGGTGGTGAAGGCCGCGGTGGTGAAGAAGAAGGCAACTGCCTCTTCTTCGTCCAAGCGTCCTTGGACTCCATCTGCTTCCCCTCCTCCTGCGGATGACGACACGGAGGTTATCTTCGATTTTGGGTCCCTCAGCCCAAGGAGAAAGTGGAAGGCAGTAGAAGAGGAGGTGGAGGATGAGTAAGTATCTTGTTCCTTTTTTGTCATCTCCGTTTCTTCAGACTATGCCGCTTATCTTGATTTGTTTTCATCTTTGCAGGGACGCGGAGACGCTGGCCCAAAGGGTGAAGAAGGCACGGGCCTCGACGAGCGGCCAGCCCCCGGTGGGCACTTCGGGTACGCCGCTAGTGGTGGTGAGCAGCCCGGACAGCAGCCCCCGGCGCAGCCTCCGGCGCAGCCCCCAGCGTAAGTTCACCACTCGCTCCCCCTCAACGCGTGCCGGGGTACGATCCCTTGGTGCTGACCTTGCCATGGTTGCAGGAGGAGGACGACAGCAGGAGGAGCCACTAGGGGCCACCCCTAACACGCCGCCCCCATCAACTACACCACCCCGAGGGGCGTCCCCGGTAAGGGCGCCAAGCATCGAGCCTATGTGCACGGAGGAGGAGGAGGAGAACCCAGGTGCTGGTGGCTCCGTCCCGGCGCTAGAAGTTGGCAGGGAAGGGGCTACTTCTTCCTGGCCCGACACGGGTAAGTGATTCGCCTTGTGTCCCTGCTCCTTCTTTTCTTCTTCTTCTATTGGATCTTGGTCTTGGCTTCGGCTCATCCCCTTCTCGATATCCAGATCCTCCCTTGGCGGACCGGGAGGACATAGACACTGTCATCGAGGATGTCGCCAAGGACGCCGCGACAGAGGCCGAGAAGATCGCTGTCGAGGAGGCCACCAAGGATGCTGCTGAGGACGCCGCCAAGGGGTCTGCCGGGGAGCCTGGCAAGGCTGCTGCCGAGGAGGCCGGCAAGGGGCCTGCCGGGGAGGCTGGCAAGGCCGCTGCCGAGGAAGAGGTGGTTGACGACCAACCTTCCTCCTCCGCTGCCTCTAGCTCGGGCAGGTACCTGAGGGTGAGCGACGACCTGTTCGTCCACCTTCCAGGGACGGCGAGCACCGGGGCGCCCGTCGAGGGGCAGGTGTTTGATGACGAAACACTCACCGCCGCCGGGCTTGAGGTTGTTGACGAGACGAGCACTGGTGGCGGCAGTTCCCAGGAAGAGCGGCTCCTCCAGGGCATGAGCGCCAACTTCCAGAAGCTCCAGGCGCTTCACCGCGCCCGCCTAGACAAGGCCAAGTCCAGGATGGCGGTGGTGGACAAGGCGGAGGCAGACCTTGAGGAGCGCGTCGCCGAGGCGCAGGCTTGGTTCCACCAGGCCCACAAGGACTTGAAGGCCGCCCAGGACGCGCTGGCCGAGCGCAACCTGGCGCTCGTGATGAAGTAGGCCGACATCGAGAAGGCCCAGGAACTAGCGAAGCAGGAGGCCGCCCAGGCCGAGGCTGCTCGGCACCAGCCGCAGGCCGCATTAAACTCCCAGGAGGAGGACCTTGCAGCGCGTGAGGAGAAGCTTGCCGCAACGATCCGCGGCAAGGATGAGGAGGTGGATAAGCTCGTCGTGCAGCGGACCCAGGAGCTGGAGCAGAGGCACAAGGAGGCACTCAATGCCCATGCTCTGGTTCACTCCGGCAGGGTGAAAGAGCTGGAGGTGGAGCGGGACGGGCTGAAGGACCATGTCCTAAAGCTGTCCAAGGAGAAGGACACGCTCAACGACGCTCTGGTGGAGGCACAGGGCACGGTCCTCGGCAAGGCTGAGCAGCTCTCCAAGGCCAACGACTCCATCAAAGAACTCAAGCTGACACTGGAGGGCCTCGAGGGAGCGCTGTCGGGGGCCAAGGCCCGGGAGGAGACCCTGACCAAGGATCTGGAGGCCGAAAAGTAGCTGCCGAGGAAGGACGCCGCCACCCACAGGGAATACATGGAGGGTGAAAACCGCTAGCTCAAACGCCTTGCTGCCATCGCAGACAAGGCCACCATGCAGCTGGCTACCATGGGGATGTGGGATGTGAGGTACGCCCCGGAGCCAAACTTGAGCCCCAACTGCAACCTGACCCTGTTCTTCGAGAGGGTTGTTGGTGCCCTGGAGCGGCTCCACTCCAACCGGGCGGCCTCCCTGGCCGATGACGCCCAGAGGCTTTGCCGGGGTGCCATGACCAAGGTCCTCACCAAGGTGGCGCACTGGAATCCCGACCTCGACATCGACGCCGCGCAGGAGAGCTTGCCGGAGGATGCGGACCTCACGACCCCGAGGGAGCGTATCTAGCCCATCATCAGCTGCATCGATGAAATTCAGAGGATAGAGGGCCAGCGTTGGGATTAGGCACCCCGTATCTCACTGCTGCTGCAGGTTCATGACCAAGACAATTTTTATCTTTAGTTAGAACCGCAGCAACAATTGATGTAATATAACTCTGCTGTACTTTTTAATATCATGCATGCTATCTTCCCATTTGATCTTCCTTTGTATGTTCGCCCTACGTTAATCGGGTAGGCTTGCCGGCGCGTAAGCCCAGGGCGCGGCACCTTGAGGACGGATCTCCAGTGGCTTACCGGGTGTGCTTGCTGCCAGGCGAACCACCTTACCGCTCTCAACGCGGCCGCTCGAACTGTCGAGCTTGACTCAAGTCAGAGTCGAGAGCATTGCCAATTGCGGAAGGCTACCCCGCCGTTCTCACGCGGCCTCTTGAGCTGTTGAGCAGACTCGAAACAGAGCAAGGGTGTTGCCAATAGCGGAAGGGCCCCTTTGTGTGCAGGTTTTCCATACATAGGGCAGGACCTTCGAGGACAATAACCTTATATATCAAAAGAAATTGCTTAAAGTTTCACACGACTTAGCTTTTCTGTCGTTGCACGGGCGTGCACCGCACCCGTAGGCGACACCTCCTATTTGGTCGTCTTTTTCCTTGGAGTCACGATCACCATGAAGCCGCTGCTCCAACCAGACCAGATTTCCACAACTGTGCCACCCCCTACCTGGCGCGCCAAAGATTTTGGTGGAAACGACACCTATGGGATCACTGGGATCCCTTCTACGGTTGGCGGGCACGGGGTTGTGCAAAGAGCAGGTCCAGAAGCCAGCACAAGGATCGTTTACCCAGGTTCGGGCCGCGAGGATGCGTAATACTCTAGTCCTGCTTTGGTGTATGTATTTTAGTGTTCTTGAGTTCTTGATCTAGCTACGGTGCGTGGGTAGCCCAAAAGATCCAAATCCTTCTCCTGGTCGCCTCGGGCCTCCTTTTATAGACAAAAGGGGTTGCCACAGTGGCACACAGGAGGTGGAAAGGTGTACAGTGGATGAGCCTATCCTCTGGCACCGTCGGACAAACGCATTTAATGCGCTGCCGACGTGCCCCTCTTGCTTTATCGGGGATGGCAAGGAAGCTCATCCCAGCTGTCGCCGCCTCGTCTGGCTGTGACGCACGTCCAGGCTAACGAGGTGTTGTAGCGCCACGTTGGTTGGCTGCTGGGCTGGCGCGGTGGTGGAGCCTTCACGAAGACCTGCATGCCACCACGCAGGTGCTTGCTGAGTCGGTCGTGGAGGCCGCTCGTCGCCACGCAGGTGCCTGCCCTGCTGGTCGAGCTGGTAGCTGCATGGGGACGACGGTGGAGTCTTGGCAGACGCGGGCCCTGCTGCTGTCTCGTAGGTGTCTCGGCAAGGGCCTTTCCGGGGCCCCGACAAGGGTCTTGCCGTGACATCGTGGTCTTCCCCGGCAAGCGTCTTGCCGAGGGTATCATGGATTTCCTCGGCTAGGATCCCGACGAGGATCGTCGTCTTCTGGTCCTCATCTGATCTCGTATGTTCTTGATCTTGACAAAGATCTGTATGCCACCATAGAGGCGCCTCCCGAGCCTTGGTTCCAATGTGGTTGTTGGCGGTGTTGGAACCCTCGAGCTCAAGGGTGGCTCTCTTTGCTGGTGTTGGGCAAGTTGCCCTGGCAAGGCTCTTGCTGGGGCCGCGGAGGACGCCCCGGCAAGGGTCTTGCTGGGGGATTCCACCTTGCCCCTTTGCTCTTTGTGGTCTCTGGTCTTGGCGTTGCCTCTGGTCGCCTTGTGCCTTCGGCTTCCCTCCTCTGCCCTGCTTAGTGTGGCCGTGGGCGCGGCTCTGATTGGGGAGAAAAAGGAGAGCCCGTACTTTTGTACACCGACAAATACGAAGATCTGGCCGGGGAGAAAAATCTCCTTCCTGGCAGCATTGTTGTAGATGATCAATGGAGCCATCGAGCCTTTCGACGACGGCATAGTGGAACTCTCAATGAAAGCACCAATGTCGGTGCCAAAACCGGTAGATCTCGGGTAGGGGGTCCCGAACTGTGCGTCTAAGGATCGATGGTAACAGGAGGCAGGGGACACAATGTTTACCCAGGGCCCTCTTAATGGAGGTAATACCCTACTTCTTGCTTGATTGACTTTGATGGGTATAGGTGTTACAAGAGTTGATCTACCTCGAGATCGTAATGGCTAAACCCTAGATATCTAGCCTGTATGATTATGATTGCCTCTACGGACTAAACCCTCTGTTTATATAGACACCGGAGGGGGCTAGGTGTGACACTCCAAAAATTTTGATTTGGTTTTTATCAAACTCTTTATTTGATTTGAAGGAGGCTATTTAAAATCTTTCTAAAAAGACCCTCCTCAAAAAAAATCTCTTATGAGTAATATTTTATTTTTGTGTCTTCCTCAACCTTGGTGTTTGATATTGAAGACTTTTCCTTTGGTGTTAACCCATCACAATTAATTTTGAAAAGTTTCTCAATTAAAAAGAAATCCTTTGGGTTTTTGAATTTATTATTTTATTCAAACCACTCTCTTTTGCCATGCCTCATGTTAAAACTTTCCTCCAAAACCCCTCCCTCCATTTTGGGTCAAGTCAAATATCCAATCCCAGCAAGTTCAACCCATTTTTTATTTTTATTCCATTTATTTTATCCCCAAAACTATTTCTGTCTTTTATTTTGGACCTAGGTGATTTACAAAGGAACTACCAGATTTCTTTTGAGTTTTGATCCCAAACCAACTCCTCTGACTAGTCCTTAGCACCCCCAACCTAGATCCATCAAGATCCACTCTTCCACAGTTCAAAATTTTCAAGTTTTGCTCGCTGCAAGTTTGGGCCAGATTTGTCATTTTTGGTGAAATTCAATATTTTTCTTCTCCAAAAATTCTGGGATAAATTAGGAAACCCCTAGATGCATCAAGAGACCACCTCACCAAAGATCAGCTCCGGAAAAAATTTCCACATGCCAAAATCATTTCATCGAGCACCTAGCATGCACTGTTGCTGTTCAAATTCAGGAAGTTCAGACTTTCAATGTCAGGTTCAGTCGACAGCGTCGTTTTCTTCAGAGCACGGCGTCTATCTCGCCAGTAACTGCAGTGGCGCCTTGCTCCCTGTTCCCCCTCCTTATCCAGAGCGCCGCACGATCATTTGGACGGGCACCATCATCGGTGGTGACGTGTCTCGCCGACGCCGGCAACTTCTGCGGTGGCAAAGCCACCCGTGGCGGCCAGCAGGGATCAACACCACCTTTCGGCGCCGTCCAGCACCGCCCGAGCCACCCGAAGCCTCCGCGTGGCCACCCCCTCACCTGTGCATGCTGCGGCACCGTCGCCGTGGCCTGAGCAGCGCAGAGCGTGCTCTCTGCCGCCGACGAGTCCCGTGAATCGTTCCGTCGAGAACGTGGAGTACCACCCAAGGCAGGCCAAGCTTAGCACTTGAACGTAACCAGTAGACCATCGCGGTGATGCCTAGCTCCCTAAACCACCTGACCGACCTCTGCCTCGCCGTAATCATCATCGGCGTTATCCCGTTCACGGCCACCGCCTCGGATCGGCTATAAAAGGAGCCCTCGAGCTCGTTCTCGACCCAGCGCCACTCCTCCACCTCACCAAAGCCCCGCCTAGCCACAGGGAGGACCTCGAGGAGGTCTCCTTCCTCGACTCCGGCCGCCCCGATCCGCCTTGGGCTCCGGCTTGATTCACTTAGGTGAGACCATCCCCGCCTCCCAAACCGCGTCAGCAACCCTCTAGTGCACCCAGTGCTCTAACCCAAGCCCCAATTCGACCTTTGCAGCCCTCCCCGGCAAGATCCACCAACACCCGAACCACCGTCCGCCGGAGTTGAGGCCGCCGTCGACGTGGTGCTCACCGACGAACAACTCCACCACCCACAGGTGCGGAAGGACCCAAGGAACCCGTAGGTACCCTCCTTTCTCCCTGCCTCGCCGTGGATCGCCGCCGGCGACCACCGCGGCTCTCGGGCGCCAGACGCTCTGATTCAGCTTTTAAACCTGACGTGTGGGACCCCCCCGTCAGCTTTTTCTTTTTTTTGAACCGTTTTCTGAAAACGCCTTCGGGCAAATACGCTTTCTAACTGAAACGTTTTTCTGTCTTTTTTGTTCTACCCCCTGGAAACTTTCTGTTTCATTACAGATAAGTCCCTGGACTAAAACATTAATAACTTTTAAACAAAAAATGATTTTTGATTGATTCTTTTTCTGTCATCTTTATTTTTTTGTCTAGGTTTTTATGATATTTATTTGAAAAATAGTTGGAACACGTTTTGTGCACACACAGTATTTACGTTAGTACGCATTTTCTTTATACCGTCGATACCGGAGGAGGTGACGGAACCGCAAACTTCACCGAGCTAGACTCCGACTACTCCGAACCAGGCAAGCATGTATGAACCTTTGATATGATGAGTGTTTTGCACGTTGCTTGAGTGGTTATTTCATGGCATGTTTATATGAATATCAGTAAGTATTATATTGCATGCAAAGCTAATACAAGTGAGCTCCGAAACTCGATGTGTTATTTGATGTGAGTTTACATGATCATGTGGTGACATGAAAGGTGGTAAGATGGTATTGTTGAAGCATGCCAATCTTATGCCAAACCATTTAACTCCAATGTCAACGTGGATCAAGTCAAGTTACCATCCGTTCCTTTTCTTGTACTACCACATGTTCTCTGCAAAGAATATGGTTTAGTAAGTTGCAAACCTCTTTCCTTGTACACACCAAACAGAGGGACCGTGATGAGGGTTCCATGGCCCTGGATTAAAGCCCGTCATCCGGTCAGGGAGCATGGGTGTTTCCGGTTGGGACCGAGAGGGGGGCACCCCTTAGAGCGCGCGATATAAATTTGATCCCATGCTATTCGAGGTTGTGACCTCCCCATCTTAGAGTTTTTCTTGAACGCTGCCTAGGGTGATTCCTCGCAGCGGAATGTGGAATGGTGTGTACCGTTAGATGTGTTTCTTCTAAAATGCCGTAAACGGAACTAGTCCCTTGTGACTACTGAAACCCGTTAGCTGTGGTTAAATAGTACAAACTTTGCAGAGTCAAAATCATTCGTGTAACCATATCTATGGTCAAGGACGGTGTTCAACTTGTCTTTGTCAGTCTCAGTGTCAGTCTCCGTGACAATCTTCGGCAAATAAACATGAGGGTTAAATCCGACTTAATGATTACTGCTGTGGATGGACTAACCCGTTTATTATTATGTACTGAGTATTTCCTTGGAGTGATTTAACTTCATGAATTTATTGAATACGAATGATGAAATATAAGCCATTTCTGGGATGTCGCTCAGACGTCCGACTGTGGCACTCTTGTTATTTACTTTCGATAAAATCCCTTTATGTGATGTTGCTTAGACGTCCGACTCTGGCACTCTTGTTATTTACTTTCGATATAAGCCCTTTATGTGATGTCGCTCAGACGTCCGACTGTGGAACTCCTGCTATTTACTTTCGATATAAGCCCTTTACGTGATGTCGCTCAGACGTCCAACTGTGGCATCACTGTTATTTATTGTTCATTATAAGCCCTTTCCGAGATGTCGTGTAGACGTCCGACTGTGGCGCACACTGTCATTTACATTTCAATATAATCCCTTTAGGTGGCGTCGCTCAGACGCCTGACTGCGGCATGTTAATTTATTTTTACCTTTCGAGGCGTCTCTTCAGACACCCGATCGGTTTTCAGTTATTTTATTGGGATTTCGGGAGGACTACTGCCTGACTTCCTTTTTATTGAACATGCCGTGAAAAATTTATTATTTGAGTGTGCATTGCTAACTGCTCATGGTGCATCATGTTTGCATTTGTTATATCTTATGTCCGAACTGTCTTGCGAGTACATTCAAAGTACTCACCTGGCTTGTTGATTTGGCCAGATGTTGACGAAGGCGATATTATGGATGATGAGTACGATAGCGAGTCCGACGCCTAGAGGGGTCCCAGTCAGTCTCGTGTGATCCTGGAATTGGTCACTTGTATCATCTACGCTTCCGCTACCCGAATAAAATCATCGAGCCTCACTTCGACGCTCGATGAGCTGTAAGATTAGGAGTCATATCACCCACTTCACTATGACATATCCACCACCACTTTTATTACGAGTCAGTAGTATGCCACCACACACTTGTGTCATATCCGCCCTTATGTATAATATTGGCGTGCTTGTAGTAAATTGTTGAGCAGCCTCAGCTCAACCTTGTATAATATTTAGTACTACTGGATTTCTGTATCAAGGATTTGTCTACCAGTAAGGAGGATTCTCCTATACTGGTCTAAATAAAGGTCGGTTTCTCAATAAGCTTTTTATTGGAAAACCGGTCGTGACAAACTTGGTACCAGAGCCAGGCTGACTGTAGGAAACCACTAGGTGCGATCGCTAATCGGTTATTAGCGTCTTAAGTACTGTTTTAGCATTTTGCAAAACGTAGCAATTTTATGTTAGTCATCATAAATTTTTGATCTGACTATTCGGAATTTTTGTCTACTTTTGTAGATGGCTAGCAGCGAATGTGAGTCACAGGTGTTCGCCAATGTACCTGAGGGGTTTATCAAGCTCCTCACCTCTATCGTCAAGATCGCGATTGGGCCATCAGCCGCCCAAAGGTTCACACTCTACCAGACAAGATCAACGATACCGTCCATGCACCAAGTCATGTGCAATTCAAGGGAGGACGTATTGAGTCACGCCGCTTCCGGTTTGTGGGAAGGGCCATGCCTACGGAGAGGCATGCCATGCAGATGGCTGCCCGTGAGGCGATAGCTCGTCTCCGGGATGTTCTTCCTTCGATGAAGACTCGTCGCTACCGCTATCTTCCATGCCACGTGCCATACACTTGTCACTATGCATTCGCTTGCGCTAGGGGAGAGCGAGATGAGGCTATTGAGATGCTTGTTGAGTATCTCAAGGCGCTCAAGGCAGCTTTTGATAACCTCATGGACGACCTTGTGGCTGCTCGTATGGACTCAGTTCATGGCTGTTCCGCCAACAGGAGGGAGCTTCTCCACACAGCACCACCACTAACTTATGTCTCGTCCTCAGCATCCTATTCACCTGCCATCCTCGCCACTGCTCGTCGCCTGCCTCCCACCGAGGAGTTTGACCAAGTCATTGCTCCTACTCCAGTCCGTGCTGCACCACCGTGCGCCAAGCACCAGCTCCTCAACGCAGCACTTGCTACTGGAGCCTATTAGTGAGGAGGAGGTTGAGTCCCTAGCATCTTTGGGTCTTACCTCGGCAGGCCAAGGGAAATCCTTACCATCTCCGATCGAGTGCGCCTAGCAGCCATGCGATGTACCAGCTTGTGTGATATGTTTATATGTATATAGGTTGTGAGAAGTAGTTTGTGTGCATCATGTAGGAACCGGGAGAAGTGCACTAGCCTAATAACATGTCAGAATGTGTACGCACATCCTGAGTGATGTATTGTATAATTACTGCTTGCGTGTAAGATATGTACTAAGCGGTCCTTCTTCGTGCACAAACTATTATTTTCTTGAAAAATATTGGGGTGTTTAGAATTTCTGCCTTTGCGAATTTATTTATTTTTGTGACTTAGTTTCCTTTTCTTATGAGTTCTAAAAAAAATCCCTAGAGTGGAAAATGCCTCGTCCTTGGACTAGTTCCATGCCAAGTCCGCCAGAAGAGAATTATGGTACCCAAACAAGCAACAATTTCACACAGGGGCAGTCAAGTCAGCAGGGCAGTGAAGCAGCATTTTCCCAAGTATGTCGCCTTCATGAGCAAAGCCAGCAACAACATCAAGAAATGATGAACCATGTCATCAATATGGGAAATCACCGTGGACCGTATCAGCAGCAATCCAAATTGTCAGAACTACAAAAGACGCGTCCCCCAACGTTCTCGCACACTGACAAACCTCTTGAGGCCGATGATTGGCTTCGAGACATTGAAAGGAAATTAGTTATTGCACAATGTTCAGACCGTGAGAAGGTACTATATGCATCTCACTACCTCACTGGAGCAGCTGCATCATGGTGGGAAAATTTCCTACACATGCACCCCAATGAAAATAACATCACCTGGGAAGAATTTAAAGAAGGTTTTCGTGGGGCGCATATCCCCAGAAGCATTATGAAGATCAAGAAAAGGGAGTTTGATGACCTCAAGCAGAGAAGCATGACGGTGACTGAGTACAATAGTCAGTTTACTCAATTATCTCGTTATGCCAACGAAGAGTACATGACTGAAAATAAAAAGATGGAAAAATTTCTGGACGGTCTTGCACCAGCACTTAAATGCCAGCTGGTCGTACACACCTTTCCGGATTTCAAAACACTTGTGTACAAAGCCATTACATTGGAAAATGAGCGCCGCAACTTGGAGGATTTTCGCAAGCGCAAGAGGGGCCAAACTACTCAAGCTCGCAACAACCGGAACAAGACTGATTTTCAGAAAAATGGAGCAAACAAGTCCACAGGCAATGCCCCACGCTCGAACAAAAATTTTCATGCAAGGGACAAGGATTTCACATACCGCCCAGGTGTTACTTGCTACGCTTGTGGATAGGAAGGGCACTATGCCAAACAGTGCCCAAAGCCAAGAAACTTAGCTCCCAATCCGAACAACAGTGGGAATAATTCAGCACCCAAGCGTAACAACTTCAACCCCAATAATAATCACAAGAAGGGTCACTTGAACCATGTGACCAAGGAGGAAGCACAGAATGCCCCGGATATCGTATTTCGCACGCTCCTCGTCAACACAATACCTGCCACGGTTTTTTTTGATTCTGGAGCTTCTCACTCATTCATTTCGAAGAAATTTGCTTTGCAAAATGATTTTTCGATGCTTCCCTTGGAAAAGTCCATGATCATCAAGTCCCCCAGGATTAAGCAAATCACTCAGAGTTACTACCAAGGTGTGGTTATTGAGATCGAGGGACTAAAGTTTCACGCCAACCTCATTGTATTGGAAAATAAGGGACTGGATGTTATCCTAGGAATGGACTGGTTAACCACCAACAAAGGATTTATTGACTGCTTCAACCGGACGGTAATTCTTGCCCATCATCACGGGAAGAAAATAAAAATTTCAGCTCAAGAAAGACAAATATCACGGCAACCAAGGTTGAACAAGGTGGACGTTTCAGAGTTAAGGCAAGTTCCAGTAGTGTGTGAGTTCCCCGACGTATTTCCCGAAGAACTACCAGGCATGCCACCAGACCGGGAAATAGAATTCAGCATTGAACTAGCACCTGGAACCACCCCCATTTACAAGAAACCATACAGAATGGCACCCTCAGAGTTGGTGGAATTAAAGAAGCAAATAAAAGAATTACTGGACAAAGGGTTTATACGAGCCAGCTCCTCACCTTGGGGTTCACCAGTTTTATTTGCCAAGAAAAAGGACGGGACACTAAGATTATGTGTAGACTATCGAGCACTCAACATGGTTACCATGAAGAACAAATATCTGATGCCACGGATAAATGATTTATTTGACCAGCTCTCTCAAGCCAAGATTTTCTCAAAAATTGATTTAAGGTCGGGATACCATCAATTAAAAGTACGGACAAAAGATATCCCCAAGACAGCATTCACCTCCAGATACGGACTATATGAATTTACAGTAATGCCGTTTGGATTAACAAACGCCCCCGCATATTTTGTCCACCTCATGAACAAAGTGTTTATGAAATTTATGGACAAATTTGTTGTGGTGTTCATTGATGATATTCGGTATACCCAAGACACCGGAAGAGCATCTTTGAACATCTCGTAATTGTACTTGGAGAATTAAGGAAAAATCAATTCTACGCCAAGTTCAGCAAATGTGAATTTTGGTTAAGACAGGTTGGTTTTCTAGGCCATGTTTTAACCCAAGAAGGTGTTTCCGTAGACCCAGAAAAAGTCAAGGCCGTACTTGGATGGAAACCACCAGCCAGCGTAATGGACGTACGAAGTTTCTTGGGAATGGCAGGATATTACCGAAGGTTTATTGAAGGGTTCTCCACCATAGCAAAACCAATGACGCACTTGCTCAAGAAGGATAAGAAGTTTGTATGGACTGAAGCTTGCGAGAAAAGTTTCCAAGAACTCAAAAGGAAATTAACGACAGCACCAGTATTGGTTGTGCCAGACATACACAAAAGCTTTGAATTGTATTGTGACGCATCCCGGAAGGGCCTCAGATGCATATTAATGCAAAAAGGCAAGGTAGTCGCATATGCTTCCAGGAAACTACGCAAGCACGAAGAAAATTATCCTACTCATGACTTGGAGTTGGCAGCAGTCATTCATGCACTCAAAGAGTGGAGGCACTTTTACTTGGAAATCGTTGAGAAATATACACGGACCATCAAAGCCTCAAGTATATTTTTACACAACCAGAACTCAATTTACGACAACGATGCTAGTTGGAATTAGTGAAAGATTATGATGTTGGTATTCACTACCATCCAGGAAAGGCGAATGCAGTGGCAGATGCTCTTAGTCGAAACCCCGCTCAGCAACGACGGTCCCGCCAAACTTGAGACCTGAATTTCAGCAGGAGTTCGCCAAACTCAACATGGTGATGGTCACTGAGGGCGATGTGTCAAATTTGGAAATACAGCCTACCATAATGGAACAAATTAAGGAGGCTCGGCATGGACACCCCAGCATCGAAGGCACAAAAAGAAAAGTGAGTTTGGGCAAGGCCTCAGAATTTGTCATGGACGGTAAGGGAATACTATGGTACGGAGACAGACTTTGCGTACCAAATATAGAAGACCTCAAACAACAAATTCTAGCTGAAGGCCACACCGCTCCATATTCAATCCACCCGGGAGGAACCAAAATGTATAAAGACATTCAGGAAAAATTTTGGTGGCACGGTATGAAGAGGGATATAGCCACCTTCATTGCATGTTGTGATTCGTGTCAGCGCATTAAGGCCGAGCATCAAAAACCAGCAGGGTTATTACAACCAAACAGGATACCGGAGTGGAAATGGGACGAAATTGGGATGGACTTCATTGTCAGACTACCTCGGTCACAACACGGAAATGATGCCATATGGGTCATCACAGATAGACTAACCAAGGTGGCACATTTCATTCCCGTAAAGACAACCCACACCACTCAGAAGCTTGCCAAGCTTTATCTCTCCCGCATAGTTTGTCTGCATGGAGTCCCAAAGACTATAATATCTGACAGAGGCACTCAATTCGTCTTTAGATTTTGGGATCAATTACAACAAGCTCTGGGAACTCAAATGGCGTTCAGTACAACATACCACCCCCAGACTGATGGACAAACTGAACGCGCAAACCAAATTCTAGAGGACATGCTGAGAGCATGTGTCCTCACCTATGGAACCAGTTGGGAAGAAAGCTTGCCATATGCCGAATTTGCATACAACAACAGTTACCAAGCCAGCTTACAAATGGCACCTTTTGAAGCCTTGTACGGCCGGAGATGTCGTACTCCATTAAATTGGTCAGAAACAGGAGACAGCCATATCTTCGGCCCAGATATGCTCAAGGAAGCTGAGGAGAAAGTTAAGCTAATCAGGGACCGACTTAAGACAGCTCAAAGCCGACAGAAGAGTTATTACGATCGAAAACACCGGGAAGTCAGCTTTGAACCCGGTGAGTATGTGTACCTACGAGTATCTCCTATGAGGGGCCTGCAACGATTTAAAGTTAAAGGAAAGCTAGCACCAAGGTTTATCGGACCCTTCTGTGTAGTTGCACGAAGAGGCACGGTAGCCTACCAGCTAGACCTACCCGAAGAGCTGTCAGACGTCCACGACGTGTTCCACGTCTCACAGTTGAGGAAATGTGTGAGCAACCCCAAAAAGCAGGTATCTCATGAGGACATTGACGTACAGCCATAACTCACCTACAGGGAACACCCAATAAAAATATTGGAGGAGTCTGAAAGGAGGACCCATCAGAAAACAATTAAGTTTTTCAAAGTCCAGTGGAGCAATCACACCGAAGATGAGGCAACATGGGAAAGAGAGGATTTTCTTCAAGTAACACCCACACCTATTTGAGGATCAACTGAAATCTCGGGACTAGATTTTTCCTAAGGGGTAGGTGTTGTGACACTCCAAAAATTTTGATTTGGTTTTTATCAAACTCTTTATTTGATTTGAAGGAGGCTATTTAAAATCTTTCGAAAAGGACCCTCCTTCTCAAAAAATTTCTCTTATGACTAATATTTTATTTCTGTGTCTTCCTCAACCTTGGTGTTTGATATTGAAGACTTCTCCTTTGGTGTTAACCCATCACAATTAATTTTGAAAAGTTTTTCAATTAAAAAGAAATCCTTTGGGTTTTTGAATTTATTCTTTTATTCAAACCACTCTCTTTTGCCATGCCTCATGTTAAAACTTTCCTCCAAAACCCCTCCCTCCATTTTGGGTCAAGTCAAATATCCAATCCCAGCAAGTTCAACCCATTTTTGATTTTTATTACATTTATTTTATCCCCAAAACTATTTCTGTCTTTTATTTTGGACCTAGGTGATTTACAAAGGAAGTACCAGATTTCTTTTGAGTTTTGATCCCAAACCAACTCCTCTGACTAGTCCTTAGCACCCCCAACCTAGATCCATCAAGATCCACTCTTCCACAGTTCAAAATTTTCAAGTTTTGCTCGCTGCAAGTTTGGGCCTGATTTTTCATTTTTGGTGAAATTCAATATTTTTCTTCTCCAAAAATTCTGGGATAAATCAGGCAACCCCTAGATGCATCAAGAGACCACCTCACCAAAGATCATCTCCGGAAAAAAATTTCCACATGCCAAAATCATTTCATCGAGCACCTGGCATGCACTGTTGCTGTTCAAATTCAGAAAGTTCAGACTTTGAGTGTCAGGTTCAGTCGACAGCGTCGTTTTCTTCAGAGCACGGCGTCGATCTCGCCAGTAACTGCAGTGGAGCCTTGCTCCCTGTTCCCCCTCCTTATCCAGAGCGCCACACGGTCATTTGGACGGGCACCATCGTCGGTGGTGACGTCTCTCACCGACGCCGGCAACTTCTGCGGTGGCAGAGCCACCCGTGGCGGCCAGCAGGGATCAGCACCACCTTTCGGCGCCGTCCAGCACTGCCCGAGCCACCCGAAGCCTCCGCGGCCACCCCCTCCTCAGGCACGCTGCGGCACCGTCGCGTGGCTCGAGCAGCAGCAGAGCGTGTTTCCGCCACCGACGAGTCCCGTGAGCCGTTCCGTCGAGAACGTGGAGTACCACCCAAGGCAGGCCAAGCTTAGCACTTGAACGGAACCAAGAGACCATCGCGGTGATGCCTAGCTCCTAAACCACCGACCGACCCGCCTCGCCAGTAATCATCCCGGCGCTATCCCGCTCACGGCCACCCTCGGATCGGCTATAAAGGAGCCCTCGAGCTCGTTCTCGACCCAGCGCCACTCCTCCACCTTACGAGCCCCGCCTAGCCTGTGGAGGACCTCGAGGAGGTCTCTTCCCGACTCGGCCGCCTGATGCGCCTCGGGCCCGGCTTGATTCACTCGGGTGAGACCATCCCCACCTCCCAAACCGCACAAGAACCCTCTAGTGCACCCAGTGTTTCTAACCCGAGCCCCAATTCGACCTTTGCAGCCTCCCGGCGAGATCCACCAATACCGAACCACCGTCCGCGGAGTTGAGGCCGCCAGAGACGTGGTGCTCACGACGAACAACTCCACCACCCACAAAGCGGAAGGACCCAAGGAACCCGAGGTACCCTCCTTTCTCCTCGCCGTGGATCGCCGCGGCCGACCACATGACTCTCGGCGCCACGGACGCCTGTTTCAGCTTTTAAACCTGACGGTGGGACCCCCGTCAGCCTTTTGTTTTTGAACTTTTCAAAACGCCTTCCGCAAATACGCTTAACTCAAACATTTTCTGTCTTTTTCTGTTCTACCCTGGAAACTTTCTGTTTCATTACAGATAAGTCCCTGGACTAAAACATTAATAACTTTTAAACAAAAAATATTTTTTGATTGATTCTTTTTCTGTCATCTTTATTTTTCTGTCTAGGTTTTTATCATATTTATTTGAGAAATAGTTGGAACACGTTTTGTGCACACACGGTATTTACGTTAGTACGCGTTTTCTTTATACCGTAGATACCGGAGGAGGTGACGGAACCGCAAACTTCACTGAGCTAGACTCCGACTACTCCGAACCAGGCAAGCATGTTTGAACCTTTGATATGATGAGTGTTTTGCATGTTTGCTTGAGTGGTTATTTCATGGCATGTTTATATGAATATCAGTAAGTATTTTATTGCATGCAAAGCTAATACAAGTGAGCTCCGAAACTCGATGTGTTATTTGATGTGAGTTTACATGATCATGTGGTGACATGAAAGGTGGTAAGATGGTATTCTTGAAGCATGCCAATCTTATGCCAAACCATTTAACTCCAATGTCAACGTGGATCAAGTCAAGTTACCATCCGTTCCTTTTCTTGTACTACCACATGTTTTCTGCAAAGAATATGGTTTAGTAAGTTGCGAACCTCTTTCCTTGTACACACCAAACAGAGGGACCATGATGAGGGTTCCATGGCCCTGGATTAAAGCCCGTCATCCGGTCAGGGAGCATGGGTGTTTCCGGTTGGGACCGAGAGGGGGCACCCCTTAGAGCGCGCGATATAAATTTGATCCCATGCTATTCGAAGTTGTGACCTCCCCGTCTTAGAGTTTTTCTTGAACGTTGCCTTCGGTGATTCCTGGCAGCGGAATGTGGAACGGGTGTGTACTGGTTAGATGTGTTTCTTCTAAAATGCCGTAAACGGAACTAGTCCCTTGTGACTACTGAAATCCGTTAGCTGTGGTTAAATAGTACAACTTTGCAGAGTCAAAATCATTCGAGTAACCGTATCTATGGTCAAGGACGGTGTTCAACTTGTCTTTGTCAGTCTCAGTGTCAGTCTCAGTGACAATCTCCGGCAAATAAACATGAGGGTTAAATCCGGCATAATGATTACTCCTATGGATGGACTAACCCGTTTATTATTATGTACTGAGTATTTCCTTGGAGTGATTTAACTTCATGAATTTATTGAATACGAATGATGAAATATAAGCCCTTTCTGTGATGTCGCTCAGATGTCCGACTGTGGCACTCTTGTTATTTACTTTCGATATAAGCCCTTTATGTGATGTCGCTCAGACGTCCGACTGTGGCACTCTTGTTATTTACTTTCGATATAAGCCCTTTATGTGATGTCGCTCAGACGTCCGACTGTGGCACTCCTGCTATTTACTTTCGATATAAGCCCTTTACGTGATGTCGCTCAAACGTCCAACTGTGGCATCACTGTTATTTATTGTTCATTATAAGCCCTTTCCGAGATGTCGTGTAGACGTCCGACTGTGGCGCACACTGTCATTTACATTTCAATATAAGCCCTTTAGGTGGCGTCGCTCAGATGCCCGACTGCGGCATGCTAATTTATTTTTACCTTTCGAGGCGCTCTTCGCATAATTCGATCGGTTTTCAGTTATTTTATTGGGATTTCGGGAGGACTACTGCCTGACTTCCTTTTTATTGAACATGCCGTGAAAATTTTTATTTGAGTGTGCATTGCTAACTGCTCATGGTGCATCATGTTTGCAATTGTTATATCTTATGTCCGAACTGTCTTGCGAGTACATTCAAAGTACTCACCTGGCTTGTTGATTTGGCCAGATGTTGACGAAGGCGATCTTATGGATGAGGAGTACGATAGCGAGTCCGACGCCTAGAGGAGTCCAGTCAGTCTCGTGCGATCCTGGAATTGGTCACTTGTATCATCTACGCTTCCGCTACCCGAATAAAATCATCGAGCCTCACTTCGACGCTTGATGAGCTGTAAGATTAGGAGTCATATCACCCACTTCACTGTGACATATCCACCACCACTTTTATTACGAGTCAGTAGTATGCCACCACACCCTTGTGTCATATCCGCCCTTATGTATAATGTTGGCGTGCTTGTAATAAATTGTTGAGCAGCCTCAGCTCACCTTGTATAATATTTAGTACTACTGGATTTCTGTATCAAGGATTTGTCTACCAGTAAGGAGGATTCTCCTATACTGGTCTATATGAAGGTCGGTTTCTCAATACGCTTTTTATTGGAAAACCGGTCGTGACACTAGGGTTGTACAAAGTCGGTTTGCAGAGAAAGGTATCTTCATATCTGTACGCCAAGCTTTCCTTCCACGCCAAGGGGAGTCACATCCGGACATGGGGGAATGCCCTCTATCTTGTATTTTCTCGGCCCACGAGTCCGGCCCATGTCACATAGCCCGGACGCCCGAGGACCCCCTAATCCAGGACTCCCTCATTCTTCATCGCACTTTGAGCGGTGGTTATATGATCCAATTATATTAGCATTGTTCAGAGATTACACTAGTGAAAATACGGACCCTAGGCCTCATTTTTAAGCATTGCAATACCGCTTTTGTGCCTGTTTACTATTTTCTACCTTGCTGTTTTTATTTATTCAGATTATAAAAATATATTTGTACCATCCATATTACACTTTTATCACCATCTCTTCGTCGAACTAGTGCACCTATACAAATTGCCATTGTATTGGGTGTGTTGGGGACACAAGAGATTTCTTGTATTTGATTGCAGGGTTTCTTGAGAGAGACCATCTTCATCGTACGCCTCCCATGGATTGATAACCCTTAGGTCATTCACTTGAGGGAAAATTGCTACTGTCCTACAAAACTCTGCGCTTGGAGGCCCAACATGTGTCTACAAGAATAAAGATGCGTAGTAGACATCAAGCTCTTTTCTGGCGCTGTTGCCGGGGAGGTAAGGTAAGCGGCACTCACGTCCGGTCAACGAAGCTCTTTTCCGACGCCGTTGCCGGGGAGGTGAGTGCATGAAGGTATATCTTTAGATCTTGCAATTGAATCTTTTAGGTTCTTGTTTTAACACTAGTTTGGTTAATAAAAAGAAAACTACAAAAAATGGAATTGATGTTGCATCATATTATTGATCATCTTTATAATATGTTTCTTGAAAATGACGGTTCGGAAAATTGTGCTCAATTGTTAGAAGAAGAAGTCAATAAAATGTTTGGGACAAAATATTTGAATGATGAGCATGATTGCAATGTTGTTAGTATGAATTCTTTGAATACCCATGATGCTAATGATATGCAAAGCCATAACTTGGGGATGCTATATTTGATGAATATGGTATTTTTAGTCCCCCAAGTTTTGATGAGAAAATTTATTATGATGATTGCATGCCTCCTATTTATGATGATTATAATGATGAAAGTGGATTCTGAGAGGTCATGACTTTATTTAATGATGGATCCACCATTTTGGATGAGGCTTCAATCAACTATGATAACAAAGTTGCTATCTATGATGATTATGGTGATGACACGTATGCTATATTGAATAATAATAACCATGAAACTTGTCATCGTGATTTTAATTTTCAATCACATGATAGTTATTTTGTTGAGTTTGCTCCCACTACTATTGATGAGAAGAAATTTGCTTATGTGGAGAGTAATAAGTTTTCTATGCTTTTGTGTCATGAAAAGAATGATTTATATGATGGTTATATTGTTGAATTTCTTCATGATGCTACTGAAAATTATTATGAGGGAGGAACTTATGCTTGTAAGAATTGCAATAATATCAAGTTTGCTCTCTATGTGTTGAAAGTTTTGAAGTTATGCTTGTTTTGCCTTCCTATTCTATTTGATTGTTGTTCTCATAAGGTCTTTTCTCACAAAATCCCTATTCATAGGAAGCATGTTAGGCTTAAATGTGCTTGTCATGTGATTCATGATGCTCTCTTTATGTTTCAATTCTTATCTTTTATGCGAGCATCATTCAAATCATCATGCCTAGATTAAAAGGCATTAAAGAAAAGCGCTTGTTGGGAGACAACCCAACACTTTTACCTACTGTTTTTGTGTGTTCACATGATTAGTCTACTGTAGTAATCATGTTTTATTGCTTTCATTTCAGTAAAGTGCCAAGTAAGACCTTTGGGATGGCTTACGGTGATAGTTGATTTGATCTTGCTGAAAAACAGAAACATTTGCGCTCAGGAAAACAATTCTCATTTTGAACAGAAGCGTGATAAAATGCTGATTATTTTTGAAGTAGATCAATATAAATTACCCATGTTTTCCTATTTTTCAGGATTTTTGGAGTACCAAAAGTATGGTTGGATTACAGAATACTACAGACTGTTGTGTTTTTGACAGATTTTGTCTTCAATGCATAGTTTGCTTGTTTTTTAGTTTCCATGGCTTATATTTCTCAATATAAATTGCGAATTGATATGCTATAGTAGGAATGGTTTGAGAACAATTATGAATCTTGTCTTTGACAGTACCAAAAGTGAAATGGTTTGCTCTTTATCATACTAACCTATCTCACAAAGTTCCTTTAAGTTTTGTGTGATTGAAGTTTTCAAGTTAAGTGTGAGATATCGATATGAGGGTAGTAGGGAGTGACAAGACCCTAAGATTGGGGATGCCCAAGGCACCCCAAGTTAATATCAAAGGAAGATTCAAGCAACTAAGCTTGGGGATGCCCCGGAAGGCATCCCCTCTTTCGTCTCCAACGTTATCGGTAACCTCACTCGGAGCTATGTTTTCATTCTTCACATGATATGTGTTTTGCTTGGAGCATCATTTTATTTGTTGGTATTTGCTTGCTGTTATTTAAAATAGTATTTTGCATCTTTCTTTTCAATAAAAATATCAAGTATAGTCTTTTCCATGCTTATCTTGCAAGTATATGAGTTGCTGTTTCAAAACAAAAAGTTTATCGATGTTGCAAAAATTCCCTGGAAAAGTCAGAATGTGACAAAATGTTGAAATTTTTTTGCACAATAAGCTCTGATACATTTTCTATAGTTTCATAAATTTTCATAATCTTTGGAGTTTAAGAAGTATTGATACTCTTGCATTCTTTACAGACTGTAATGTTTTGGCAGATTGCTGTTATGTTTGAATTGTTTGCATATGTTTGCTTGTTTAATGTTTCTATTTGAGTATAGGAGTATTAAATATGCAAAGGAATTTAGTGTGCAATGTTGAATAATAATTTTAGTGATTTGCTAAAGTTGAGAATGATAAGGTTTTTGCATTGGTTTATACTAACTTACCTCACGAGTTCTTGTTGGGTTTTGTGTGGATGAAGCTTTTGAGATTTAGGAAAACTGTGATATGAGAAGAATTAAGGAGACACAAAATCTCAAGGTTAGGGATGCCCAAGGCATCCCAAGATAATATTTCAAGAGGTGTCAAGCATCTAAGCTTGGGGATGCCCCTGTAGGCATCCCACCTTTCTTCTTCAACAATTATCGATTAGTATCGGTTGAGTCTAAGTTTTTGCTTCTTCACATGATGTGTGATATTCTTGGAATGTCATTTTATTTTGTTTTCCTTGCTATTTTAATAAAATGCTTAGATCTGAAAGTTTTTGAATAAGAGAGAGTCCTCAAATAGCTACCTATTTACTTAACTACTCGCTTGATCTTCACTTATATCTTTTTTGGAGTAGCTCGTCATTTACTCTTGTTCTTCACTTATATCCTATGAGTAAATTGTTGAATGAATTGAAATATCAAGAAGTTGAGATTTTACCATGCCTAGTGGTAGCTTCACATTGGGTTTAGAAAGTGAAATCTTTTGAAGGTTGACAATCACAATACTAGTCATACGAGCAATTCATGAATAATTAGTATAAGGAAGAGAACTTTCACATGCAAATACACTATCTTGGAAATCTTTTGTGATTGTGAGCCCAAATCAAAATATTATATGCCAAAATTGTTGATGTTGGACAAGGAAGACAACATAATGATTTATGTTTGTTCATATTCACATAGAAGTTATATTGTCATAGATAATTCAACATGTGGTGCTTGCCCCCCATCTTTGCTAGCCGAAAATTCCTCACCAAGTAGAGACACTACTTGTGCATCCAAAAATCCTTAAACCCAAATCTTATTTTCAATAGCCACCATACCTACCTAAGGATTGAATAAGATCCTTCAAGTAAGTAGTCATCGGTGCAATAAGGCAATAGAAATTGCTTCTAAAAGTGTGAGATCATTTAGTGTAAGAGAAAATCGAGCATTGTACGAACTTGTGATGGCAAAGTAATAAAAGCGACGAACTGCATAATAGAGGTTTCTATCATAAGGGGTAATATAAGTGACGTTCTTTTGTAGTAAGGGGTTGAGCATACAAACAAATAAGTGCATGGCAACCTCTGCTTCCCTCTGCGAAGGGCCTATCTTTTACTTTTCAGTATTAATTTTATGCAAAGAGTCAAAAAAATTCTCTGTATTCCTTTTTCTTTTTTTTCTTTTGGCAAGCATCATGTGGTGAGGAAAGATCTAGGCACATATGTGCAGTTGGATATGGGTAGCATGAGTTATTATTGTCGACATCACCCTTGAGGTGAATACGTTGGGAGGCAAAACTATAAGCCCCTATCTTTCTATGTATCCGGTTGAAAGGTTTTGCTCATGTGTATGCAGTGAGTGTTAGCAATCATAGAAGACTATATGATGGTTGAGTATGTGGATCTCTTACTTGGACTCTGTTTAATAAGTTGAATTACAATTGCTTGGTGATTGAGAACATAGGTTGTTGAGTTTCAAGAGAATCCATTTTTTGAACCTTAACATGTGAATTGGTTGCTACTTTAAACATGAGAGATTTTATAAGAAAGAGTTGTCGTCATGATGCTAGGAAAAATGATTGAAATTATCATTAATCAAACTTATGCACTTTGCTAGCATTCACGCTTCATAAATTATTTCTTTTATCATTTACCTTCTCGAGGACGAGTAGGAATTAAGCTTGGGGATGCTGATCGTCTGCAATGTATCTATAATTTATGAAGTACTCATGTTGTTTTACTATCATTCTTGGATGCTTTACAATCATTTTATAGCAACTTTATATCACTTTTTGGGACTAACCTATTGACCCAGTGCCAGTTGCTATTTTTTGCTTGTTCTTTACATCGCATGAAATCAATATCAAACGGTGTCCAAACACCGCGAAACTTTTTGTGGATTTTTTATGGACCAGAAGACCACCAATGGGCTAGAGCAGCACCTGGGAGGTGCCCCTAGGGGGGCACAACCCACCAGGGCGTGCCTGGGCCCCCAGGCGCACCCAAGTGGGTTGTGCCCACCTCGATGGCCTCCTGGACCCCCTCTTTACCCTATAAATTCCCAAATATTCCAAAAACCATCACGGTTAACCTAGATCAGAAGTTCCGCCACTGCAAGGCTCTGTAGCCACCGAAAACCAATCTAGACCCCGTTCTGGCACTCTGCCGAAGGGGGAAATCATCACCAGTGGGCATCTTCATCATCCCGGAGGACACCACGATGAGGAGGGAGTAGTCCACCCGCGGGGCTGAGGGTTTGTACCAGTAGCTATGTGTTTAATCTCTCGCTCTCGTGTTCTTGAGATGTCACGATCTTGATGTATCGCGGGCTTTATTAATATAGTCGGATCATATGGTATTTTCCCCTCTCTATCTTGTTGTGATGAATTGAGTTTTTTGTTGGAAATATGCCCTAGAGGCAATAATAAATTAGTTATTATTATATTTCCTTGTTCATGATAATCGTTTATTATCCATGCTATAATTGTATTGACAGGAAACTCAGATACATGTGTGGGTACATAGACAACACCATGTCCCTAGTAAGCCTCTAGTTGACTAGCTCGTTGATCAATAGATGGTTACGGTTTCGACCATGGACATTGGATGTCGTTGATAACGGATCACATCATTAGGAGAATGATGTGATGGACAAGACCCAATCCTAAGCCTAGCACAAAGATCGTAGTTCGTATGCTAAAGCTTTTCTAATGTCAAGTATCATTTCCTTAGACCATGAGATTGTGCAACTCCGGATACCGTAGGAATGCTTTGGTGTACCAAACGCCACAACGAATCGGGTGACTATAAAGGTGCACTACAGGTATCTCCGAAAGTGTCTGGGTTGGCACGAATCGAGACTCGATTTGTCACTCCGTAAACGGAGAGGTATCTCTGGGCCCACTCGGTAGGACATCATCATAATGTGCACAATGTGACCAAGGGGTTGATCACGGATGATGTGTTACGGAACGAGTAAAGAGACTTGCCGGTAACGAGATTGAACAAGGTATCGGGATACCGACGATCGAATCTCGGGCAAGTGCAATACCGCTAGACAAAGGGAATTGTATACGGATCGATTGAGTCCTTGACATCGTGGTTCATCCGATGAGATCATCGTGGAACATGTGGGAGCCAACATGGGTATCCAGATCCCGCTGTTGGTTATTGACCGGAGAACGCCTCGGTCATGTCTACATGTCTCCCGAACCCGTAGGGTCTACACACTTAAGGTCTGATGACGCTAGGGTTATAAAGGAAGTTTGTATGTGGTTACCTTATGTTGTTGAGTCCCGGATGAGATCCCGGGCGTCACGAGGAGTTCCGGAATGGTCCGGAGGTAAAGATTTATATATGGAAAGTTGTTGTTGGGTTAGGAAAAGTTCGGGTTTTTCGGTATTGTACGGAAGCTTCTGAAGGTTCCGGAGGATTCGGAGGGGTCCGGAGGCCGGAAATTGTTCCACCACGTCCAATACAGTAGCATGGGCTGTAGGGGGCGCCCTAGCCATAATGGGCCAAGGGCACCAGCCCCCAAGGCCCATGCGCATGGGAAGGGGAAACCCTAAGGGGAGGGCCTCCACTTGACTTGGGAGGCACTCCTCCCCTCTTGGCCGCCCCAAGTCCCATCTAGGGCTGGCTGCACCCTTGGGGTGGAAACCCTAAAGGGGCGCAGCCCCTTTCCCCTATATATACTTGAGGTTTTGGGCTGCCCAAACACATGAGTTTTCTCCTCTTGGTGCAGCCCTGCCTCTCCTCCTCCTCCTCTCCCTTGGTGCTTGGCGAAGCCTGCTGGATTGCCACGCTCCTCCACCACCACCACCGTTGTGCTGCTGCTGGATGGAGTCTTCCTCAACCTCTCCTCTCTCCTTGCTGGATCAAGGCGTGGGAGACGCCACCGGCTGTACGTGTGTTGAACGCGGAGGTGCCGTCTGCTCGCACTAGGATCTCCGTGATTTGGATCACGACGAGCACGACTCCTTCAACCCCGTTCTCATGAACGCTTCCGCTTAGCGATCTACAAGGGTATGTAGATGCACTCTCCTTCCCTCGTTGCTAGTTTCTCCATAGATAGATCTTGGTGACACGAGGAAAATTTTGAATTTCTCACGCTCCCCAACAGTGGCATCATGAGCTAGGTCTATTGCGTAGATTCTTTGCACGAGTAGAACACAAAGTAGTTGTGGGCGTTGATGATGTTCAATATGCTTACCGTTACTAGTCCAATCTTGTTTCGACGGTATTGTGGGATGAAGCGGCCGGACCGACCTTACACGCATTTCCACGTGAGACAGGTTCCACCGATCGACATGCACTTGGTGCATAAGGTGGCTAGCGGGTGCCGTCTCTCCCACTTTAGTCGGAACGGATTCGATGAAAAGGGTCCTTATGAAGGGTAAATAGCAATTGGCATATCACGTTGTGGTTTTATGAGGTAAGAAACGTTTGCTAGAAACCCATAGCAGCCATCGTAAAACATGCAAACAACAATTAGAGGACGCCTAACTTGTTTTTGCAGGGTATGCTATGTGATGTGATATGGCCAAGAAGAATGTGATGAATGATATGTGATGTATGAGATTGATCATGTTCTTGTAATAGGATTCACGACTTGCATGTCGATGAGTATGACAACCGGCAGGAGCCATAGGAGTTGTCTTTATTTATTGTATGACCTGCGTGTCATTAAACAACGCCATGTAATTACTTTACTTTATTGCTAACGGTAGCCATAGTAGTAGAAGTAATAGTTGGCGAGACAACTTCATGAAGACACGATGATGGAGATCATGATGATGGAGATCATGGTGTCATGCCGGTGACAATGATGATCATGGAGCCCCGAAGATGGAGATCAATGGAGCTATATGATATTTGCCATATCATGTCACTACTATATAATTGCATGTGATGTTTATTATGTTTATGCATCTTGTTTACTTAGAACGACGGTAGTAAATAAGATGATCCTTACAACAATTTCAAGAAGTGTTCTCCCTAACTGCGTGCACCGTTGCTAAAGTTCGTCGCTTCTAAGCACACGTGATGATCGGGTGTGATGGATTCTTACGTTCACATACAACGGGTGTAAGACAGATTTACACACTGAAACACTTAGGGTTAACTTGACGAGCCTAGCATGTACAGACATGGCCTCGGAACACAGAGACCGAAAGGTCGAGCATGAGTCGTATAGTAGATACGATCAACATGAAGATGTTCACCGATGATGACTAGTCCGTCTCACGTGATGATCGGACACGGCCTAGTTGACTCGGATCATGTAATCACTTAGATGACCAGAGGGATGTCTATCTGAGTGGGAGTTCATAAGATGAACTTAATTATCCTGAACATAGTCAAAAGGCCTTTTGCAAATAATGTCGTAAGCTCGCGCTTTAGTTCCACTGTTTAGATATGTTCCTAGAGAAAATATAGTTGAAAGTTGAAAGTAGCGATTATGCGGACAATAGAAAGCTTATGTCCTTAATGCACCGCTCAGTGTGCTGAACCCCAAACGTCGTTTGTGGATGTTGCGAACATCGGACATACACGTTTTGATAACTACGTGATAGTTCAGTTAAACGGCTTAGAATTGAGGCACCAAAGACGTTTTGAAACGTCGCGGAACATATGAGATGTTCTGAGGGCTGAAATTGGGATTTCAGGCTCGTGCCCACATCAAGAGGTATGAGACCTCCGACGAGTTTTCTAGCCTACAAACTAAGGGAGAAGATCTCAATCGTTGAGCTTGTATTCAGATTGTCTGGGTACAACAATCACTTGAATCAAGTGGGAGTTGATCTTCTAGATGAGATAGTGATGTTTCTCCAAAGTCATTGCCACCAAGCTGCTAGAGCTTCGTGATGAACTATAACATATCAGGGATAGATATGATGATCCTTGAGGTATTCGTGATGTTTGACACCGCGAAAGTAGAAATCAAGAAGGAGCATCAATTGTTGATGGTTGGTGAAACCACTAGTTTCAAGAAGGGCAAGGGCAAGAAAGGGATACTTCGTGAAACAGCAAATCAGCTGCTGCTTTAATGAAGAAACCCGAGGTTGAATCCCAAACCCGAGACTAAGTGCTTCTGTAATAAGGGGAACAGCCACTGGAGCAGAATTACCCTAGATACTTGGTAGATAAGAAGGCTGGCAAGGTCGATAGAAGTATATTGGATATACATTATGTTAATGTGTACTTTACTAGTACTCCTAGTAGCACCAGGGTATTAGATACCGGTTCGGTTGCTAAGTGTTAGTAACTCGAAATAAAAGGCTACGGAATAAACGGAGACTAGCTAAAGGAGAGCTAACGATATGTGTTGGAAGTGTTTCCAATTTTGATGTGATCAAACATCGCACGCTCCCTCTACCATCAAGATTAGTATTAAACCTAAATAATTGCATTTGGTGTTTGCGTTGAGCATAGACATGATTGGATTATGTCTATCGCAATACGGTTATTCATTTAAGGAGAATAATGGTTACTCTGTTTATTTGAATAATACCTTCAATGGTCTTGCACCTAAAGGAATGGTTTATTGAATCTCGATCGTAGTGATACACATTTTCATGCCAAAAGATATAAGATAGTAATGATAGTACCACTTACTTGTGGCACTGCCATGTGAGTCATATTGGTATAAAACGCATGAAGAAGTTCCATGTTGATGGATCTTTGGACTCACTCGTTTTTGAAAAGTTTGAGACATGCGAACCATGTCTATTGGTGTGTATGCATGAAGAAACTCCATGCAGATGGATCGTTTGGACTCACTTGTTTTTGAATCACTTGAGATAGGCAAAACATACCACATGGGCAAGATGACTGAAAACCTCGGTTTCAGTAAAATGGAACAAGATAGCAACTTGTTGGAAGTAACTCATTTTGATATGTGCAGTCCAATGAGTGCTGAGGCATGCAGTGAATATCGTTATGTTCTTACTTCACAGATGATTCGAGTAGATGTTGAGTATATTTACTTGATGAAACACAAGTCTGAATTATTGAATGGTTCAAGTAATTTCAGAGTGAAGTTTAAGTTCTTCGTGACAAGAGGATAAAATGTCTATGATATGATCATAGAGATGAATATCTGAGTTACGAGTTTTGGCACACAATTAAGACATTGTGCAAATTGTTTCACAATTGATACCTACCGAACACCATAGTGTGATGGTGTGTCCGAACATCATAGTTGCACTCTATTGGATATGGTGCGTACCATGATATCTCTTATCGAATTACCACTATCGTTCATGGGTTAGGCATTAGAGACAACCGCACTCACTTTAATAGGGTACCACGTAATTCCGTTGAGACGACACCGTTTGGAGAAACCTAAGTTGTCGTTTCTTAAAAGTTTGGGGATGCGACGCTTATGTGAAAAAGTTTCAGGTTGATAAGCTCGAACCCAAAGCGGATAAAATGCATCTTCATAGGACACCCAAAAACAGTTGGGTATACCTCCTAATTCAGATCCGAAAGCAATAAGGATTGTTTCTTGAATCGGATCCTTTCTCGAGGAAAAGTTTGTCTCGAAAAGTTGAGTGGGAGGATGGTGGAGACTTGATGAGGTTATTGAACCGTCACTTCAACTAGTGTGTAGCAGGGCACAAGAAGTTGTTCCCGTGGCACCTACACCAATTGAAGTAGAAGCTTATGATAGTGATCATGAAGTTTCGGATCAAGTCACTGACGTACCTCATAGGGTGACAAGGATGCGTACTACTTCAGAGTGGTACGCAATCCTGTCTTGAAGGTCATGTTGCTAGACAACAATGAACCTACGAGCTATGTAGAAGCAATGGTGGGCCCAAATTTCGACAAATGGTTAGAAACCATAAAATCTGAGATAGGATCCATGTATCAGAACAAAGCATGGACTTTGGTGGACTTGCCCGATGATCGGCAAGACATTGAGATGAATGGATCTTTAAGAAGAAGACGGACGTGGACGGTAATATCACCGTCTATGAAGCTCGACTTGTGGCGAAGAGTTTTTCACAAGTTCAAGGAGTTGACTACGATGAGATTTTCTCATCCGTAGCAAAGCTTAAGTCCGTCGGAATCATGTTAGCATTAGCTGCATTTATGAAATCTGGCAGATGGATGTCAAAACGAGTTTCCTTACCAGTCTTCGTAAGGAAAGGTTGTATGTGATACAATCAGAAAGGTTTTGTCGATCCTAAGGATGCTAAAAGGTATGCTGGCTCCAGCGATCCTTCTAAGGACTGGAGTAAGCATCTCGGAGTTGGAATGTACGCTTTGATGAGATGATCAAAGATTTTGGGTTTATATAAAGTTTATGAGAAACTTGTATTTCCAAAGAAGTGAGTGGGAGCGCTATAGAATTTCTGATGAGTATATGTTGTTGACATATTGTTGATCAGAAATGATGTAGAATTTCTGCAAAGCATATAGGGTTATTTGAAAGGTGTTTTTCAATAGAAAACCTGGATCAAGCTACTTGAACATTGAGCATCAAGATCTATGAGGATAGATCAAAATGCTTAATAATACTTTCAAATGAGCACATACCTTGACATGATCTTGAAGGTGTTCAAGATGGATCATCAAAGAAGGAGTTCTTGCCTGAGTTGTAAGGTGAAGTTAAGACTTAAAGCTCGACCACGGCAGAAAAGAGAGAAAGGACGAAGGTCGCCCCTATGCTTCAGACATAGGCTCTATAGTATGCTATGTTGTGTACCGCACCGGAAGTGTGCCTTGCCATGAGTCAGTCAAGGGGTACAAGAATGATCCAGGAATGGATCATTGGACAGCGGTCAATAATTGTCCTTGGAGTAAAAAGACATGTTTCTTGATTATGGAGGTGATAAAGAGTTTGACGTAAAGGGTTACGTCGATGCAAGCTTTAACACCTATCCGAGTGACTCTGAGTAGCAAACCGGATACGTATAGTGGAGCAACCATTTGGAATCGATCCAAGTGGAGCGTGGAAGCAACATTTACAATATGACATAGAGAATTGCGAAGTACACACGGATCTGAAAGGTTCGGACCCGTTGACTAAAACCTCTCTCACAAGCAAAACATGATCAAACCTCAGAACTCATTGAGTCTTAATCACATGATGATGTGAACTAGTTTACAGACACTAGTAAACTCTTTGGATGTTGGTCACATGGCGATGTGACCTATCAGTGTTGATCACATGGCGATGTGAACTAGATTATTGACTCTAGTGCAAGTGGGAGACTGTTGGAAATATGCCCTAGAGGCAATAATAAATTAGTTATTATTATATTTCCTTGTTCATGATAATCGTTTATTATCCATGCTATAATTGTATTGACAGGAAACTCAGATACATGTGTGGGTACATAGACAACACCATGTCCCTAGTAAGCCACTAGTTGACTAGCTCGTTGATCAATAGATGGTTACGGTTTCCTGACCATGGACATTGGATGTCGTTGATAACGGGATCACATCATTAGGAGAATGATGTGATGGACAAGACCCAATCCTAAGCCTAGCACAAAGATCGTAGTTCAGTATGCTAAAGCTTTTCTAATGTCAAGTATCATTTCCTTAGACCATGAGATTGTGCAACTCCGGATACCGTAGGAATGCTTTGGTGTACCAAACGTCACAACGAATCGGGTGACTATAAAGGTGCACTACAGGTATCTCCGAAAGTGTCTGTTGGGTTGGCACGAATCGAGACTGGGATTTGTCACTCCGTGTAAACAGAGAGGTATCTCTGGGCCCACTCGATAGGACATCATCATAATGTGCAAAATGTGACCAAGGGGTTGATCACGGGATGATGTGTTACGGAACGAGTAAAGAGACTTGCCGGTAACGAGATTGAACAAGGTATCGGGATACCGACGATCGAATCTCGGGCAAGTGCAATACCGCTAGACAAAGGAATTGTATACGGGATCGATTGAGTCCTTGACATCGTGGTTCATCCGATGAGATCATCGTGGAACATGTGGGAGCCAACATGGGTATCCAGATCCCGCTGTTGGTTATTGACCGGAGAACGTCTCGGTCATGTCTACATGTCTCCCGAACCCGTAGGGTCTACACACTTAAGGTTCGATGACGCTAGGGTTATAAAGGAAGTTTGTATGTGGTTACCGAATGTTGTTCAGAGTCCCGGATGAGATCCCGGGCGTCACGAGGAGTTCCGGAATGGTCCGGAGGTAAAGATTTATATATGGAAAGTTGTTGTTCGGGTTAGGAAAAGTTCGGGTTTTTCGGTATTGTACCGGAAGCTTCTGAAGGTTCCGGAGGATTCGGAGGGTCCGGAGGTCCGGAAATTGTTCCACCACGTCCAATACAGTAGCATGGGCTGTAGGGGGCGCCCTAGCCATAATGGGCCAAGGGCACCAGCCCCCAAGGCCCATGCGCATGGGAAGGGGAAACCCTAAGGGGAGGGCCTCCACTTGACTTGGGAGGCACTCCTCCCTCTTGGCCGCCCCAAGTCCCATCTAGGGCTGGCCGCACCCCTTGGGGTGGGAAACCTAAAGGGGCGCAGCCCCTTTCCCTATATATACTTGAGGTTTTGGGCTGCCCAAACACATGAGTTTTCTCCTCTTGGTGCAGCCCCGCCTCCTCCTCCTCCTCTCCCTTGGTGCTTGGCGAAGCCTGCTGGATTGCCACGCCTCCACCACCACCACGCCGTTGTGCTGCTGCTGGATGGAGTCTTCCTCAACCTCTCCTCTCTCCTTGCTAGATCAAGGCGTGGGAGACGCCACCGGCTGTACGTGTGTTGAACGCGGAGGTGCCGTCCGCTCGCACTAGGATCTCCGTGATTTGGATCACGACAGTACGACTCCTTCAACCCCGTTCTCATGAACGCTTCCGCTTAGCGATCTACAAGGGTATGTAGATGCACTCTCCTTCCCTCGTTGCTAGTTTCTCCATAGATAGATCTTGGTGACACGTAGGAAAATTTTGAATTTCTGCTACGTTCCCCAACATTTTTCCCTTTGAGATTTCGTTGTTATCGGATTTAATACTTTTATGGATTTGAGAGCACTTGATATATGGCTTGCATATGAATACTCATGGTGACAACGGGGTATCGTATTGATTCACTTGATATATGTTTTGGCACCCAAATCGCGGATTCCCGAGGTGACATTGGGGTAATCTACGCATAGGGGTTGATGCACGTTCTTGTCTTTGTTTCTCCGGTAGAAATCTTGGGGTGCTCTTTGAGGTTCTTTGTGTTGGATTGAGCATTCTGAATATGAAATTATTTGGTGTTATTTTAGTATGAACTCTTTGATAGATCGATCGGAAATAATAGCTTCGAGGTGGTTTCGTACCCTACAAACTACTTCTTCTTATGTTGTCCGCTAGGTAGGAACTTTGGAGTGATTCTTCATCGCACTTTGAGGGGTCGTTATATGATCCAATTATATTAGCATTGTTGAGAGATTGCACTAGTGAAAGTACGGACCCTAGGCCTCATTTTTAAGCATTGCAATACCGTTTTTGTACCCATTTACTATTTTCTACCTTGCTGTTTTTATTTATTCAGATTATAAAAATATATTTCTACCATCCATATTACACTTTTATCACCATCTCTTCGCCAAACTAGTGCACCTATTAAAATTGCCAATATATTGGGTGTGTTGGGGACGCAAGAGATTTCTTGTATTTGATTGCAGGGTTGCTTGAGAGAGACCATCTTTAGCCTACGCCTCCCACGGATTGATAAACTATATTTCATTCACTTGAGGTAAAATTTATACTGTCCTACAAAACTTTGCGCTTGGAGGCCCAACACGTGTCTACAAGAATAAAGTTGTGTAGTAGACATCAGACGGTGACAAGATGGTCAAGCAAGGGACATTCCCTTCGACCACGGCAGCGAGCACGAACCTCTTCAACAACATGAACACGGCGCCTCAATGGGACTCATACTCCGAGTCAAGCTACGAGACCACACATGAGACTTTCTCTTTGGTCTTGAAGGAGAGTGATTATTTGCCAGACCCTACGACATTCATTAATGAAGGCGTTATGGATGAGGAGGTTGGGCATGAGACTATCCCTTCAACCACGGCGACGATAGAACTTGAGCATGGAGACATTTGCACCTACATCTCTCTGACACCTATATATGATGAGATGCCCCAATTCCCATGTGAGGAGAGCCACCACGATATGATTGACTCCACCATATGTGACATTGAGTGCATTTCTCATGAGAGGGTGAGTGTGACCACCATTCTTGACACGACATTGAGCAATGGTATGCCATGAAACTTTCGCCATATTGCACCAACACCTCCATATTTGTTGTTGAGTATGCTAGATGGAAACATTACTTCCATAACAAATTTGCACCTTATGCATGGATTGACTTGCATATGATTGCCTAGTTGCATCTTGTATTCCATCTCGTCCATGATATATGAGCTTGTGCACTTCCTGAGCAAATTTGTTGTGATCCTTCTTGATGGAATATTCATACATAATGATCACATTGCCCACCATCAATTGCATGATAACATAATCACATTGAGTACCAATTTCCATGTTCATGCTTTTGATAAACCATCACACAATGACATTATTTTGCACAATGTTCTAATTAATCACATTGACAACACCTTTGTGCGTACTACAAATGATTTTGGTCCCAGTAATGCATTACATATCATTTTAGATCATTTGGCTAAACATCATGTGCCTGGTCACGAACAATCTTGTCGCACGAACTCATAATTACATTATGTACACATTATGTGCGCTAACTATTGTATTTCCAAGTGTCCCTTGTGCTTGATTGTTTTGCATGTATACCATCCCAATGACATCTTGAAGTACTTTGGCTGCGCCATGACATACAAGTCCATCCATGACAACCGTTTCCATGGGGATGAATATTATGATCTGAGGTTGGATCTTTCCCGGGGGGAGATGATGCGTAGCGTCCTCCGATCACCCCCGTGTACACTACGACTACTCCCCAAGCCTAAAGTGGACATACAGCGAGACATCCACCCCGAGCATACGCCATTGGACACAAGGTGAACCCGCTCCTAAATGCTTCCCCTTACCATTCGAGTGAGACATGGTTGATACTTAAATCATGGACACTATGTGTGATCAGGTACATCAATCGTCCCAAAGACGGAGGAGGAGCATCCAACGTCAAGACTTGTGCAAGGTTTCTGCTCAGCCTGGAGCTTTTGGCCGTTGCGCAAATTTCTGACCCCGGACCTTCCGGCCTTCCCGGAACCTCCAGTCCTCAACCATCCAGGCGGCGCCCGTACACGCCAACTCTCTGGACAACCCGGAGCCTGCCCGAAAGCTCGCCCGAAACTTCCAACCATCCCGGAACTTTCTCGCCATGTATCGGGCCAGCATCTATTACGGGATGCGCCAGGATTGCACGGGTCCACCAGTCAGTCACTCAGAAGTGATGCCATAAAAGGCGTGGCTTCCGAGGTGTAGCACTGTGCACTCCATTCGCATCTCCTTCCTTCTGATTTTCCGCCCCCTCTTCTCCAGCGCTTCCCCCTTTCATCCACCTTTCTCGAGCTCCGCCGCCATGGCGAAGGACAAGACCGTGGCCCTGGAGCGCGTGAAGAAGGCCACGGCGAAGGGCAAGAAAACGACGAAGGGATCGATGTCGCGGTCCACTCATCCGCCTAGTTGGATCCAGGGAGATTGGATCCCCTCCACCGTCACGGAGGAGGATCTGGTGAATCTCGCCACCGACGACCTGATTATGGAGGGATCTTGGAGGTTGCCAGAGGGGGAGCACGAGCCTCAGTCGCGGGAGGGTGAGTGCGTTCTCCTCACGACGCATGTCGACCGAGGTTTCTCCCTGCCTCCTCATCCGTTTTTGAGCTTTCTTGAACTTCTTTGGAGCTCAGATTCATCATCCCCCCAACACCATTGCGTATCTTGCTGCCTTTGTTTCCATGTGTGAAACCTTTCCAGGGTGTCACCCTCACTGGGGTTTGTTCAAATACATCTTCACTTGCCGATCTTGGACGTTTGAAAAAAGCTCATCCGACTGACGAGAGGACGCATCTGATCCAGATGTGTGTGTGTGTGTGTGTGTGTGGGGGGGGGGGGTTAGGGATCCAGATGAGAGGTAGGAGCACTTTCCCTCCCATGACCTTTCCCGAATTAGTCAGGGGGTTGCAGTCGATCTGGTTCTACTGCAAGGACATCCCAACTCCAGGACGGTCGACTGCTCTTCCTCCTTTCACTCTGGAGAGACTCCAAAACCCTCCTTCGTTGATAGTTTCTGCGGAGGAGAAGGGAGAAGTAGCGATATTAGTCGACACAGTTGTAGCTTTGGTCCAGGGCAGAGTGACAGACATGGATCTGCTTGAGGTGTTCCTCAGTCGACGCATCCAACCTCTGCAAGCCCGCGACCACCCTATGTGGATGTATTCGGGTCTATAAGACACCGCTCGGACCCACCCAAAGGAGGTCAGCGAGGATACGGTGGCTCAGTGGCTTCGGAGCATCACGAGCAACAAGGACAACCCTCGTGAAGCCAAGAGAATCCTGCCATTCGATGCCCAGAACTCTCAAGGAGAGGTCAGGCGTGTTTGTCAAGTGTTTTTACTTTGTACAATATGCAGTAATCTTGAAATCCGGCTGATACTTGTAACTTGTGCCTTGTAGGTTTTCACCAAGATGTACTCGATGCCGAACGGGGAGCAGCACCAAGAAGGAGTAGAGAGGGAGGGTGGGAGTGCTGACTTCGAATATGCAGATGACAACGAGGACTCTAGTAGCAGCGAGGAAGTCGACTCACAGCCCCACTCTCAATGACGCTCCAAGTAATCACAAGATCCTGCAGGAGGACATGGCAAGGCAGTTGTGTTGAGTGCAAAGATTCCGAAGCGCACTCAGACATGAACCCCAGATCCAACGGAGAAGGCCGCGAAGTAGGCCAAAGTTGCTCCACATAAGCCTCGGAAGGCCCTGCCCAGGATCAAAGTGACCGTGCCCGTCGCTTCAACGTAAGTGCTTCTTTTCCTTGTCTTTCGTTGCCACTACGGACTTCTTTACTAGTTTGATCGAGTGAAATTTTGGGCTTCCAGAGCTGCTACTTCTACAACTTCTATGGACATTGACAAGGAGTGGGCCGATGCCGAGACCGCGGATGTGGCCACCTATCGAGCAGGTATGATACGATAGCCACGCTTACATTCTTCCAACTGATTTTCCTGGTCGACTGAAATCTCACTGTCGAGTGTTTGCAGTGAAAACAAATGTTATCCAGCTTCCAGATGATGATGACGATGACGATGTACCTCAGAGGAGTGCAGGGAGAAGAGACAAAGCTTTGATCAAGAGGGCACCTGCCAGTAGTGTGCCTCGTTTGCCGTCTGAGCCTATAGTTCAACAGCTTGGTGATCCAATATGAGCTACTGTCTCTTTTGTTGATCCTCTGTCGCTGACCGACCCTCAGTGTTTACTGCCCAGACTTCTGGTCCAACCCCACCAGCTACGTCATCAGCTCCATTTGTTATGCATCACGTCCCAGAGGACCAAGTAGGAGCCGCCAAGGAAGCCATGATCCAGGCGTGTCTGATGATGGACCGACTGAAGGTGGTGTTTGACACCAGCAAGGCCACCTACGACGCCAGCTCTGCCCTTGATATGTCTCCAACGTATCTATAATTTATGAAGTATTCATGCTGTTATTTTATCATTCTTGGATGTTTTACAATCATTTTATAGCAATTTTATATCACTTTTTGGGACTAACCTATTGACCTAGTGTCACGCCCAATATGCGACCCTATCCAAAAGGAACTCGAAGGTCCCACCAAGGATAGACCCGCATATTGAAACGCTTTTGCAAGGTGGATATCATTACATCAACATTACATAATAGATGGGGATACAAACATAAGGCACAAATGCCCCAAGAATACATCAACATCATACAAGAGATCAACATCCGCCTACGGATGAAACATAAACTGAAACTCAAACAATATCCACCTCGCTAGCCCAGGCTGCCGACCGAACCTATCCCCGATCGAAGAAGCGTAAGAAGAACTCCAAAACAAGTAACATCGCTCTCGCGTCATGATCATCGCACAACCTGTACCTGCAATCGATGGTGTAGTAATCAGAGCCACGAGGACTCAAAGCAATCCCATTACCATGGGTATCAAGACTAGCAAAGCTTAATGGGAAAGGAAGGGGTAAAGTGGTGAGGTTGCAGCAGAGGCTAAGCATATATGGTGGCTAACATACGCAAATGAGAGTGAGAAGAGAAAACAAAGGAACGGTCGCCCACGAGTAATGATCAAGAAGTGATCCTGAACTCCTACTTACGTCAAACATAACCCAGAAACCGTGTTCTCCTCTCGATCAACCCCGAAAAGAGACACTCACGGTTACGCACACGGTTGGTGTATTTTAGAAGAGTTTACTTCAAGTTTACTACAACCGGATACTAACAAATTCCCATCTGCCACATAACCGCGGGCACGGCTCTCGAAAGTTTATACCCTGCAGGGGTGTCCCAACTTAGCCCATGATAAGCTCTCGCGATCAACAAAGGATATTCCTTCTCCCTGGGAAGACCCGGTCAGTCTCGGAATCCCGGCTACAAGACATTTTGTCACAGCCCTAGAATTGCTTGACATTAGTTGCATTAGGGCATTCATGTCATCATGTTAATTTCCATGAAAATTGAAATGGGGATTTGTGAAACCCTCAGGATCACTTTTGGAAATGACCTAAATAAAAATCGCTCCAAAAAGATCCAAGAAAATGCTCATGTGGCCCTCTGAAAATATTGGACAGAGTTAACAATCTAACCAATATTTTTAGGATCTCATAAGTATTTATTTTGGGCATTTGGAATTAATACGGTAAATATTTGCCTTGGATATATATTATTATATATATAAAATATTGTCCAAAATTGTGCCCTTTTGTTGGGGAGCTCTGGAATAATATAGTAAGCTCCTGCAAAAATTGGCATAATTAAATAAATTAGTTTGGTATTTTAAATAAATCAAAACAAATGTCAAAAAATAGAAAAGGAAACAAATTAGGTAAAAGCCCTTACTGGCCTCACCAAGCAGCCACCCGCCCAACCTTCCTTTCCCCCCCTGGCCCAAAGACTGGTGGCTCACCCACCAGCCGCCAGACCGCTCGTCACCTACCTCTGCCAAGAGGCGAGAGGAGGGACCTGGCGTGTCGTCGCCGCCACCTCCACCCTGCCCTGCCTGGCCTCTCCTCCTCGTCTGCTGCCCCGAGACGCCACGCAGCCACCCCGCGCCTTTCTCGCTCTCTCTCGTCCCTCCCCTTCCCCTGGAGCTCTCTCTCCCTCTCTTCACCGAACACCACCGAGAACGCCGCCGCTCGCCGCCGTGGCCACAGGCCCTCCCTCGCCTCGCCGATGTGCCCATGGCCTCCGCCTAGCCCCTCTCCTCCCTCCTCACCAAGCCCCCGACGCCGGAGCACCCCGAGGCGCCGCCCCACCATTCCCCTCTCGACCCGCTGGTCGCTGCCGCTAAATTCACTGCTCCGTGCCCACCCGAGCTCACCGACGGCCCTCGCAACCACGGTGAGCTCCCAGTCGATCCCCCTCTTCTCCGACCCATTCTTCCTCTAACTACCACCCCCGTGATCAAACCCCGCCCGCCATCAAGACGTCGCCGGCGTGGCTACAGCCCACGATGGCTCGATTCCGAGGACGCCATCGCCTTCACTGCATCAGAGGAGCCCGTAGCACCCACCCTTCCGCCTACCGTGCCCCTAGCGCCAACCTCAAGACCTACCCGAGCTCCGCCGCCGCAGATAGCACGTCGCCGGTGCCTCTACCGTCCGCCGAGCTCCAACCACCCCACCAAGAACTTCAGGCCCCCAGCCTCAGAGGTCCCTTCCCGCCTTTCGGTGGCGGAATGGCTAATTGCACTTGCTCGCCGCTGTTCGACGTCGCCGGCGTCAAGCCGCCGGTGGCGATGACCTTCTGACCGGGGGTTTGACCACCCCGGGTCACTGACATGCGGGCCCCGCCCTGCTAACTAAGTCAAAGTTAGCGTTAATTAGTTTAGGTTAATTAGTTAGACGCTGACCAGTGGGTCCCAGCGTCAGTTTGACCTGGACAGCGACCCAGTTGACGCTGACGCCACATCGACGTCAGTCGACGCAGATAATACCCTTTTATGGATTTAATTTAATTCAGTAAATTTCGAAAATACTCTAAACTTCTAAAATCATATAAATTCAACCGTAACTCGGATGGAAATAATTTATATATGAAAAATGATCAGAAAAATATGAAGAATCTGTTTATGCCATGATCATGCATGTTTAAACAAGTTAACATCACTGAATAGGATGAATCATGATTAGGGCAATTTATGAAATAGCATTTTGAGTTGGAATTCAACCTTGTTTGAATTCCACTCCAACTAACTTGGTTTATTATTGCATTAGGTAAATTCAGTACCTTAACATGATCATGCATCATATATGTGCATTGCATTGATTGTGCTCTTTCTTGTTTGCCGGTATTTGTCCCCTCCCGGTAGACGATGTACCGACGATGATTATTCGATGACACCGATGAAGAACTATATTATCTTGAAGTGCTGCAAGCAAAACCCCTTGTTCATTCCGATACAAACCCACTCTCTCGCTCCTGCTCTATTTTATTGCATTAGGACAACAACGATTCAATGTTACTTGCTGCGGTAGCTGAACCCTTGATCCTTTGCATGACCTGTCATTCCACAAGAATTAGATGAAACCCACTAGCATGAGTAGGAGTTGCTTGAGCCCATGTTGTGCCTACTCATTTATGCTTGTTTGTCATGCCTGCTATCTGCTTAGAGTTGAGTCGGGTCTGATTCATCGGGAATGAATTGGAATTGTTATGAACATGTCCTATTGTGTGTGAGCTAAGTGTGTGAACACGATTTGGTAAAGGTAGCGGTGAGAGGCCATGTAGGAGTACATGGTGGGTTGTCTCATTGCAGCCGCCCTCGGAACTGAGTTCGTGTTTGTGATCCATGATACAGCTACTACCACGCATTGGGCCCAAACCAATGGACCCTCTCGGCTTCTTGACCACCCTTGTCCTCATCCGGAGTTGCAAGTAGTTTCGTGTTTGTAGCATGTTGGGGCCGCACGCAACGCTGACCTTAGGGGTGGGTTGTGTTGCGGTAGGCACCGTGGGTCGGTGTACCGAAAGTGCCCGTTTGGTATCTCGGGAACCCTGCACACATCGTTCGGGGCTGTATGGGAAACCTCGGCGGACTCATGGATGGAACCCGAATAGGCGATAAACCTGGACTAGGGACTTGAGTGTTTAGGTAGGCCGTGGCCGACACCCACGTTGGGCTTCCGCTGAAGGTTGCGAGTACATGTCGTGTAAACGACGGTAAGTGGTGAGAGCGTGTGAAGAAGTACACCCTGCAGGGTTTAATATGATCTATTGAATAGCCGTGTCCACGGAGAAGGACTTCGGGTTGCCTATATCGGTTCATAGACAAGTGAAAGTGGATACTCTAAAATGCGCAAGATAAGCGTGAGTGCTATGGATGGCGTTCTCGTAGGGAGACGGGAGCGGGTCCATAGTGGTGTATTGATGTGGTGAATATGTGGACTCGTAGCGCCACCTCAAAAGAGTTACTTGTAGTCGTAGTTCGGGATAGCCACCGAGTCAAAGCTGGCTTGCTGCGGTCAAACTCCACCTCCCCTTTTGATAATGATGCATATGTAGTTAGTTCGATGTAAGTCTTGCTGAGTACAATTGTACTCACGTTTGCTTATTTTATGTTTTGCGAGAGACGCGTCGGTCTCACTAGTAGTTCCGCTTGGACTTGACGCTTAGCTTGTTACCTCAGCTACGATCTTGTGCCTCGGCAGATCTGGTAGATAGTCAGGCTTCTCAGCCTTTTTCCATTTATAGTTGTCTGTACTCAGACATGATTAGCTTCCGCTTGTGCTTGACTTGTATGCTCTGAGTGATGGGTCATGAGACCCATGTTTGTAATATCTCGCTCTTCGGAGCCTAATGAATAATATTTTGAGTCGTAGAGTTATGTTGTGATGCCATGTTGTATCTACGCATATTGAGCATAATGTGTGCATGTTTGAAATGCTTGGTATGTGTGGGATCCGACAAACTAGTTGTTTATCCTTGGCAGCCTCTCATATGGGGAAATGTAGTCTCGTGCTTCTGAGCGATAGTAGTCCGCTACAGCCGGTTCACGGAGTCCTCGCTAGCCCAAAGACTACTGCTTGGACACTTGATTGGCGGCATGTGATTCATTTCGTTCCTATATGTCTGTCCTTCGGGAAATGTCACGCGGTGATACTTGGAGTCCTGCCTAGCCTGCTACAGACCGGGATACCGGAGTCTGTTAGCCGATGCTACAGCCCAAGTTCATACGTTGATGACCGACATGCTCGAAGTGTTTCATGTATGCCTGTCCCCATCGGTTAGTGCCGCTTTGGGTTCACGACTAGCCATGTCGGCCCGGTTCTTCGTCATATGGATGCTAGCGACACTATCATATCGTGAGCCAAAAGACGCAAACGGTCCGGGCCATGGTAAGGCGACACCGTGGGAATACCGTGCGTGAGGCCGCAAAGTGATATGATGTGTTACATGCTAGATCGGTGTGACCTAGGATCGGGTCCCGACAGCGTTGGTATCGAGCCCGTTGCTCAGAGGATTACCAAGCCAAACTGGTGAAGTTGTGTCTAGAAATGCTTTAGTTATATAAGGAATTGATTGTGGAAGGAACGTAAGGCTCTTTTTACTCCTTATACCTCATGGCCTTTCGATCCGAAGTCATCCTCTTCTCTTCTACGGGGTTTAAGAACTAGGCTTCTCATCTATCCATTAGGATGACGTGTTACTAATCCATAGACCTATAAGATTGTCGGTTTTAATCCCCAGTTCAGTTCTTACTACTCCTGCATTATAACTGTTGATCCCAGAATCTTGTTATGATGCTGTTGAGTGGTTATGCCACCATTTTCTGCAGGTTGTCTCAAATCATTTTGAGCATTTACAGCCGTTATGCTGTCCGAGTCATCCCAGGTCTCTAAATAGTCTGATGCATTTGCAAATCCCTTCTTCTGTTCCTGATGTCCTTTTGGGCCAGGTTAAGCACACTAACCAGTCAGTCGAGGTACTCCATTGCCTCGACATATATGTTGGAACTACTATTATGACCCTAGGTGTTTAGGGAGTCACCTAGCAATTTAGCAATGCTTTTGTATCCCAAGTGTGATGATTCTGGCCATCATTTTCGAAAGCATCCCGTGATGCCATTTAGTAGCAAGTATTCTACTCCTGGGTTACTGAACCCGAGATTCATCCTACTTCATGTTGTTAGTATTTGCTAGTGCCTTTAGGATATTAGTAACCTTGCGATAGTCCTCAAGGTCCGTGGTATTTCCTTCTTCCAAATACCATGAACTAATTATGGCAGAAGTTCTTTTGAGCCAAAAGATCACAATAAGAGTGCTCTTGAGGAGTTCTCCCTTCATAATTGTGAATCTGCCAATTCTACCTTTCTGCATGGGTTATCCGGAAGAAATGTTGAGTTTGCTCGACATACTAATCTGTGCATCCACAACTCAGAAAATTATATGTTCCTTTGAGTTGTTCTCTTAGATGCCTTCTGACCTTCATCTATCAATCGATAGCCAAGGGTATGTGTGCATTTGTGTTCATCGATGCGTTTTATCCTTGTGGTCCGGCAAGCCATTCTATTCGGAATGACTAGGAGAAACAAACTCGATACCTCATCCATTTCTAGGATTAGGTCAAAGTAGTTGTATCCCGCAGATCAAAATGCCAATTCAGCTTTTGATTCTGTTCCACCCGAGTGTTACCATCTTTATGTCAAGAATGTCATGGAAATTGCACCTCCTCTTATGCATTCTTGATGCAGTGATACTTCTCACCATCATCATTCATTCCTCGGTCCCTGTTATTGTAACGAATGCCGACAAGTGAGTTGTGATGTGTGAAATCAATACTCCGAGCAACTCATTGCTTGGTAGTGAATGGATAATATTCTCATTCTTAGCGTGTTGGTTATTAAATCATCATCCTAAGATTGATCGTGCTACCTAGTCCTTAGTTACGGTGCACTCTTCGATCTATGAGTTAGGATCTGTCAAGTCCTCACTCATTTGATAATATCGTCTTGCCTCCAAAAGCAAGATTGCTCTCGAGCTTAGTAGCATACCGGTGGTTCGTGACTTTCCAAATATCTTCTTGGAAGTGTTACGGGTTGTTCCCGATTGTTATGTGGAGCTCGTGATCAAGTTGGTTCCTCGTGGACCACCCTTTCTCCAAGAATCTGTGTTGGTTATCCACGAGCTAGTTGGTTAAGCTAGACAATAACTTGGAGAGTTGGAAGATAAAAGCTTGCCTAACCTAGATCGATCCAAAGGGATATTCTTGTGTAGTGTGTGTTGAAGAAAGATGATATCTTCATCGATTGGTCCTGTGATCAGTTGTTGGACCTATTGTCCTACCACTTCTTTGACTTGAGTATGGGCCATTGTCAAGTCAAATCAGAATAACGATATTCGTAATGTTGTCTTACTCGTGGTTGATCCTTCGAGCATACACCATTACCTCTTTTGGTCCGACCAATACTATCACGTGTTCACATGATGGTGGAAGTCCAAATGATATGGAAATTCGATGAGTTGTTTGTTGAGCCCATCAAGAGCATTTTGTCTCCCCATGAGTCATGTTGAGCATCAACCTAGTATTGGAAACTTGTGTAAGCAATTCTTCGTGTTTCGTTCATGAAGCATATGTTTGGATGAAAGTAGTGACTTCCTCTAATTCATGTGCATATGGTGCAAGTTGCCGCCATGAACTTGAGAAAGGTTTGTTTTGTTCCTTTGGAACCATCCCAAGTCGGTCATGCACGTGCGAAGTATTCTATGGTCTGATAGACTGATCATCTTCATCCCATATGGATTCCATAGCACACCAAGCCACTGATTGATTTGTTCAAGGACAAGGAGTTCCTTCATAACAACTAGTCATGACTTATGTTAGGGCTTCGTTATCCCCGATGATGGTTCCCACCCGAACTCGGTAGTGTTTTATTATAAGACTACCATGTGGTCATGCTTGTCCAGGACAACGTGTTCACGGGTTTGTAGCAGAACCAGCTCATGTCTTGGAGCTTGCTATCGTAGTTCATACCCCGAGAATCTCGCAACGCCATCTCGTCAAATTGTGTTGCAACCCTTCCTTTTCAGACATGCTGAGTCTGAAATATCCTAACACCAACCAGATCTGAATCTCGGGCAGATATGATGGTTGGAACATTCCAACAATTGCATTTCGTTCCCAGCTTGCACCGTCCTTATGCTATTTCGCTATAGACTGTTTTCTTAGCAACTCTTGTCCAGAGTTATCTTCAAAAGTGGACTTACCATGGGTTCCCCCCCCCCCACCTTCGATGATAAGCAAATCATCCATTGCGTTGCCTTCAACAAGGTAGTCCACATCATCCATTCTAGTCCGGGTGTACTATTCCTTTGCACTCCGTCAAACGATCGTTGTGAATTGCCTTAGGCTGGTATAAAGAGTTCCAATGATCTATGGATCAAAAGTAATTCTTTTTGCCACTTAAGGGAATAGTTCTTGCGCCACCTTTCTCGAGGTGTCCCGTTACGGGATCATGGTAAATCTTTTCTCGCCACCTTGACACCATCCACCATCTTCCTAAAGCGTGGAATTGTTGCCACTAATCAAACCTCGTTGTTGTTCCCCATCCCTCTCGATGCATTTTATGTCTCAACTCAAGATGTGTCACCGTCTCAGTCCGTGAGTCGATCATAATTGCTTGATCTTCGTGAAGATCGAATCATGTAGGGTTTCCCTTCTTTCATTGTCGTGTCGGGTGAAGATCTCAAGACGTCAAGACCACGAAGATGGAGTGAACCAACATCTTCGAGAAGGCAATTGGATCATGGGAATTGTAATAGTTTGTGACCTCCCTTTTCCTCTTACCTCACGTCTTGAATCTCGGGGCGAGATTCTTGTTTAGTGGGGGTGAGTTGTCACAGCCCTAGAATTGCTTGACATTAGTTGCATTAGGGCATTCATGTCATCATGTTAATTTCCATGAAAATTGAAATGGGGATTTGTGAAACCCTCGTAATCACTTTTGAAATGACCTAAATAAAAATCGCTCCAAAAAGATCCAAGAAAATGCTCATGTGGCCCTCTGAAAATATTGGACAGAGTTAACAATCTAACCAATATTTTTAGGATCTCATAAGTATTTATTTTGGGCATTTGGAATTAATACGGTAAATATTTGCCTTGGATATATATTATTATATATATAAAATATTGTCCAAAATTGTGCCCTTTTGTTGGGGAGCTCTGGAATAATATAGTAAGCTCCTGCAAAAATTGGCATAATTAAATAAATTAGTTTGGTATTTTAAATAAATCAAAACAAATGTCAGAAAAATAGAAAAGGAAACAAATTAGGTAAAAGCCCTTACCTGGCCTCACCTGCGCAGCCACCCGGCCCAACCTTCCTTTCCCCCCCTGCTGGCCCAGCACTGGTGGCCCAGCCCACCAGCGCCGCACCGCTCGTCACCTACCTCTGCCAGTAGGCAGAGGAGGGACACGGCGTGTCGCCGCGCGCGCCACCTCCACCCTGCCTGCTGGCCTCTCCCTCCTCGTCTGGCTGCCCCGAGACGCCACGCAGCCACCCAGCGCCTTTCTCGCTCTCTCTCGTCCCTCCCTTCCCCGAGCTCTCTCCTCTCTTCACCGAACACCACCGAGAACGCCCGCTGCCGCTGTGGCCACAGCCCTCCCTCGCTCGCCGATGTGCCCATGGCCTCCGCCTAGCCCTCTCCTCCTCCTCACCAAGCCCCGACGCCGGAGCACCCCGAGGCGCCGCCCCACCATTTCTCTCGGACCCGCTGGTCGCGCCATAAATTCACGGCCCGGTGCCCACCCGAGCTCACCGACGGCCTCCTCGCAACCACGGTGAGCTCCCAGTCGATCCCCTCTTCTCCGACCCATTCTTCCCTCTAACTACCACCCCGCGGATCGAAACCCGCCGCCGCCATCAAGACGTCGCCGCGGCGTGGCCACAGCCACGATGGCTCGATTCCGAGGACGCCATCGCCTTCACTGCACCGTGAGGAGCCCGTAGCACCCACCCTTCCGCCTACCGTGCCCCTAGCGCCAACCCGCACCTACCCGAGCTCCGGCCGCCGATAGCACGTCGCGGTGCCTCTACCGTCCGCCCGAGCTCCAACCACCCCACCAAGAACTTCAGGCGTCCCCAGCTCCTCAGAGGTCCCTTCCCGCCCCTTTCGGTGGCGGAATGGCCATTGCACTTGCTCCGCCCGCGTTCGACGTCGCGGCGTGGTCAAGCCGCCGATGGCGATGACCCTTTGACCGGGTTTGACCACCCGGGTCATCGACATGCGGGCCCCGCCCGCTAACTAAGTCGAGTTAGCGTTAATTAGTTTAGGTTAATTAGTTAGACGCTGACCGGTGGGTCCCAGCGTCGGGTTTGACCTGGACAGCGACCCAGTTGACGCTGACGTCACACTGACGTCAGTCGACGTATGATAATACCCTTTTATGGATTTAATTTAATTCAGTAAATTTCAGAAAATACTCTAAACTTCTAAAAATCATATAAATTCAACCGTAACTTCGGATGGAAATAATTTATATATAAAAATGATCAGAAAAATATGAAGAATCTGTTTATGCCATGATCATGCATGTTTAAACAAGTTAACATCACTGAATAGGATGAATCATGATTAGGGCAATTTATGAAATAGCATTTTGAGTTGGAATTCAACCTTGTTTGAATTCCACTCCAACTAACTTGGTTTATTATTGCATTAGGTAAATTCAGTACCTTAACATGATCATGCATCATATATGTGCATTGCATTGATTGTGCTCTTTCTTGTTTGCCGGTATTTGTCCCCTCCCGGTAGACGATGTACCGACGATGATTATTCGATGACACCGATGAAGAACTATATTATCTTCAGAAGTGCCAGGCAAGCAAAACCCCCTTGTTCATTCCGATACAAACCCACTCTCTCGCTCCTGCTCTATTTTATTGCATTAGGACAACAACGATTCAACTGTTACTTGCTGCGGTAGCTGAACCCCTTGATCCTTTGCATGACCTGTCATTCCACAGTAATTAGATGAAACCCACTAGCATGAGTAGGAGTTGCTTGAGCCCATGTTGTGCCTACTCATTTATGCTTGTTTGTCATGCCTGCTACTGCTTAGAGTTGAGTCGGGTCTGATTCATCGGGAATGAATTGGAATTGTTATGAACATGTCCTATTGTGTGTGAGCTAAGTGTGTGAACACGATTTGGTAAAGGTAGCGGTGAGAGGCCATGTAGGAGTACATGGTGGGTTGTCTCATTGCAGCCGTCCTCGAGAACTGAGTTCTGTGTTTGTGATCCATGATACAGCTACTACCACGCATTGGGCCCGAAACCAATGGACCCTCTCGGCTTCTTGACCACCCTTGTCCTCGGTCAGGGAGTTGCAAGTAGTTTCGTGTTTGTAGCATCTGTGGGGCCGCACGCATAACGCTGACCTTAGGGGTGGGTTGTGTTGCGGTAGGCACCGTGGCCCGTGTACCGAAAGTGCCCGTTTGGTATCTCGGGAACCCTGCACACATCGTTCGGGGCTGTATGGGAAACCTCGGCGGACTCCTGCGGATGGAACCCGAATAGGCGATAAACCTGGACTAGGGACTTGAGTGTTTAGGTAGGCCGTGGCCGACACCCACGTTGGGCTTCCGCTGAAGGTTGCCGAGTACATGTCGTGTAAACGACGGTAAGTGGTGAGAGCGTGTGTGAAGAAGTACACCCCTGCAGGGTTTAATATGATCTATTCGAATAGCCGTGTCCACGGAGAAGGACTTCTGGGTTGCCTATATCAGTTCATAGACAAGTGAAAGTGGATACTCTAAAATGCGCAAGATAAGCGTGAGTGCTATGGATGGCGTTCTCGTAGGGAGACGGGAGCGGGTCCATAGTGGTGTATTGATGTGGTGAATATGTGGACTCGTGTGCGCCACCTCAAAAGAGTTACTTGTAGTCGTAGTTCAGGATAGCCACCGAGTCAAAGCTGGCTTGCTGCAGTCAAACTCCACCTCCCCCTTTTGATAATGATGCATATGTAGTTAGTTCTGATGTAAGTCTTGCTGAGTACAATTGTACTCACGTTTGCTTATTTTATGTTTTGCAGAGAGACGTCAGTCTCACTAGTAGTTCCGCTTGGACTTCGACGTTTAGCTTGTTACCTCAGCTACGATCTTGTGCCTCGGCAGGATCTGGTAGATAGTCAGGCTTCTCAGCCTTTTTCCATTTATAGTTGTCTGTACTCAGACATGATTAGCTTCCGCTTGTGCTTGACTTGTATGCTCTGAGTGATGGGTCATGAGACCCATGTTTGTAATATCTCGCTCTTCGGAGCCTAATGAATAATATTTTGAGTCGTAGAGTTATGTTGTGATGCCATGTTGTATCTACGCATATTGAGCATAATGTGTGCATGTTTGAAATGCTTGGTATGTGTGGGATCCGACAAACTAGTTGTTTATCCTTGGCAGCCTCTCATATGGGGAAATGTAGTCTCGTGCTTACGGCGATAGTAGTCCGCTTCTGCCGGTTCACCGAGTCCTGCTAGCCCAGACTCTGCTTGGACACTTGATTGGCGGCATGTGATTCATTTCGTTCCTATGTCTGTCCCTTCGGGGAAATGTCACGCGGTGATACTTGGAGTCCTGCCTAGCCTGCTACAGCCCGGGATACCGGAGTCCTGTTAGCCCAGTGCTACAGCCCAAGTTCATACGTTGATGACCGACATGCTCGAAGTGTTTCATGTATGCCTGTCCCCATAGGTTAGTGCCGCTTTGGGTTCACGACTAGCCATGTCGGCCCTGGGTTCTTCGTCATATGGATGCTAGCGACACTATCATATCGTGAGCCAAAAGACGCAAAGCGGTCCGGGCCATGGTAAGGCGACACCGTGGGAATACCGTGCGTGAGGCCGCAAAGTGATATGATGTGTTACATGCTAGATCGGTGTGACCTAGGATCGGGTCTGACACATTTCGACGATAATAAAACAAGACCAGCAAGACCGCCCGATCTGCCGGACAATCCCGATAGGAGCTGCACATATCTCGTTCTCGTGGCAACTTTGGATGAACACTACGACGGCAACCGACGATACCCCAAGTTGCCTAGGGCGGCACATAAGTGGCTCTGGTTTGGACCAACACTTAGACAAGCATTGGCCCGGGGCTGAATAAAGATGACCCTTGGGTTAATTACTCCCAAGGGAAAATAGGTGGTGGTGAGGCAAATGGTAAAACCAAGGTTGGGCTTTCTTTGGAGGAGTCTTATTCAAAGCGAACTGTCAAGGGGTCCCATAAATCACCCGACCGCGTTAGGGACGCAAAATCCGGGAACATAATACCGATATGACGGAAACTAGGGCGGCAAGAGTGGAACAAAACACCAGGCATAAGGCCGAGCCTTCCACCCTTTACCAAGTATATAAATGCATTAATAATATAAGAGATATTGTGATATCCCAACATAAATATAAACATAATCCAACATGGAGCAATCTTCATCTTCACCTGCAACTAGCAACGCTATAAGAGGGGCTGAGCAAAAGCGGTAACATGGCCAAACAACGGTTTGCTAGGAAGGGTGACAAAGATTAGAGGTTCATGGCAATTTGGGAGGCTTGAGCAGCAAGTGATAGGTAGCGCAGCATAGCGAAAGAACGAAGCAACTAGCATAGCAATGATAGTAATGAGATCCAAGGTGACGGTCATCTTGCCTGAAATCCCGCTAGGAAGAAGAACGAGTCCAAGAAGAAGATGAAGCCACGAATCTGAACCAAGCGTGAGCGAGCGAATCCTCACGCCAGAACTAAAGCGGAACTATCGAGAGAAGCACACAACAAGGTAAACACACCACACATGAACAAGGCATGATACTCAAACAAGTATGATGCATGGCAATGCTACATGAAACTACTCATGGCAAGAGATGATGCAAACAAGAGCAGCACATCAAAGCAAGTTTAAATGAGGCCGGAAACAACATAGAACAACTCCGGTAAGTCCTCATATGCAAATTTCGAAATTGGTCTAGATCTGAATAAACCTTATGTTCAAGTTGTTAAGCAGCAATTTAAGATGCACCATGATGATCTACACGAAATTCTAGTCAAGTTACATATAAAGTTCATTAGATTCGGAGCTACGGCCTAGAAGATATGAGCAAAACAAGTTAAACATGACATTGATGCAAAATGCATACAAACATTAAGCAAACACCTCAAATCAAGGATGCAACATGATAATATGAAACTACATGCAATTCTAAGCAAGTTTCATATAGAGCACACCCAAAACGGAGCAACGGTGCAACACATACACTCTATACAAGACATAACAACAATCTGTCCAAAACAGCAAGTAGGCATCTAGCAAGCATCAAAACAGTATGCTACACCATCTCAACATGAAAAAAGGCATGGGCATGATGTACAGGTAAAGCATGACAAAACATGAACAATGATCTATCTCCAGAAATCACTAGAACATGCTCAAAAGGACATGGCAAGATTGCAAATAATAACAGTTCAAACTTTGCAGAAAATAACATCAGGTTGCAATATTTAGGGCTAACAAACAACATGTTCCAGGAACTTATCATGGAAAACAAAGGTATGGCATGAATCTACTAATTTCGTATAACAAATGTCTCTTACTGACCATGAGCTAAAAAGGCACAGAAGATATGACGGCACCCATGTAAACATGGAAAGTTATATGACAGATTCATACATGGCAGGAACAACGATAAGTATGCATGTTGGTGGGCTTGAACCACTCACCACAGAGCAATACATGGCATGGCAAGGCAACCAACAGTAAGAAGACATGTTTATGAAGCTAAGAATGGCAAGAGAAAGTTCATATAGTGCATGGATCACTAATAACAATCATGGCAACATTGAACTTAATGTTAACAGGCTGACATCAACATTATTTAGCAATTTGAGAGCAAGATTACAACAAGTTACAGCAGACTATAATTGCAACAAAGGGCGTGGATGGATAGAGCAAGACATGTATAACAAAACATCCTTAGTGAATATCTCCGGATTATGCATAGAATGACTTGTAGCAGCAGGTTTACATAGCATCAAAATATAACAGAATCAGTCAGGAGAACAACAACAGCAAGTACCCTACTTAACAAGCTTGATGCACTCAGTACAAGACTCAAAAAAATACATGGATGGCACCACTGCAAAGATGGCATGGCATACTTCAAAACACATATAGGGCTCAAGTTCATAGGAGGCACACATTAAACATGGCAAAAATGACAAATGAGCATGTTATAACAGTTTCAGCAGATCAACAGCAACATGCACTCTTGCAACGATGATTAGGGCATCCAGATGAGCTCAAATGAACATGATGCAATGGAATGAAATGAAGTACTCGTCGAGGCGAACAATTTGACATATTACACGCATGCAACGAAGCAGTATGCAGCAAGTTATGATGCGATGAACATGGCATGATAATGCAAAATATTTCGGGGACTTGGTGAAATATCGTGGTCAACCTTCGTTTGACCGGATCCAGATCGGCGCATGGATCGAGGATGGCAGGGCTCGCGGAGGCGGCGATGAACGGCAATGGGAAGGCGCGAGGCAGAAGCGGCGGAGGCGGCGTCGCCGGAGAGGAGGCGGGCGGCGCGGCGGGCGCTGCCGAGGTGGCGACGGCCGGCGGCGGCAAGCGACGGAGGGGCAGGGTTGCCGGCAGCACCGGGCAAGGAGGTGCCGGGAGAAGCGGCGGGCGCCTTGCTGGGCGGCGGAGGCCGACGGGCGCGACGGCGGCCGACCAAGACTCTGTGAGGCCCTTGATGGGCTCAGGCGGGCCTTGCGTGGCATGGCGGGGCACGGCGGCGGGACACGTGGCGCTCTGGGATTCGTCGGGCGGCGGCGGCGGACGCGTCGTCGGCTGGACGGACATGCCGGCGGCTGGAGGAGGAAGCGGCTAGGGTTTCATGCGCGAAAATTTCGGGGGAGGCACATATTTATAGGTAGAGGTAGTTAGGAGAGTCCAAATGAGGTGCGGTTTTCGCCCACACGATCGTGATCGAACGACCGAGAGCATGGAAGAGACTTAGATGGGTTTTGGGCCACTTTGGAGGGGTGTTGGGCTGCAAAGAGAAAGGGGTTTTACGGTTACCCGGTTAACCGTTGGAGTATCAAACGACCTCCAAATGGCACGAAACTTGACAGGCGGTCTACCGGTGCTATACCAAGGCCGCTTGACAAACCTCGGTCCATTCCGAGACTGTTTAACACCCGCAAACGAAAAGAGGCAAAAGGGGGCGCCGGGGGACATAGGAGTGCCGGATTGCAAAACGGACAACGGGGAAAATACTCGGATGCATGAGACGAACACGTATGCCAATGCGATGCACATGATGTTATGGTATGAAATGCATATGATGACATGGCAAAGTGCAACACGCAAGCACTTGACATGGCAAAGACGGCGAATAACTGACGGACACCTGGCGCATCGAATCCGGGGCGTTACAACTCTCCTCCACTAACAAGAGATCTCGTCCCGAGATCTTAGGACCGAGACGGAAGGGAAAATGGATGAGGTGAAACAAGAACTCAAGAGAAGAAACAAAGAATCGAGAGTACTCGAGAAGAAGAGAGGAACGATGAGAATGACGAGAATCGAAAGCTCACGGAATCGGATAGACTATGAAACCTCTCCGGTTAGAACGAGATAAGAAACGAATAAGACTGAAATGATTTAGGCAGCACTCCGGCTGAAACATGTAGGAATAGAACACGAGCTTAAGAAGATGGAATGAAACTTGATGAACTCTTGAAGAATGAATTAAATCATGAAGAACCACCGTGAAGAACTCCGGTAACAAAAAGGATGATGAGATAGAATGAAGGAAGAAAGAATAAGATGAGCCTTGCGGTGATTTAGATGGAGGTTCCGACGAAAAGGCCGAGGAAATTGAACTCCGGAAAAGAAAAGATGAAAACACTTGGAAGTAGAATTTATTCCTCAAGAACAAACTCCGAAGAAAAAGATTAATCACTTTGATGAAATAAGAATAAGATTTATTATATGCTTATCCTTCATCAAATTAAATTGATGACAAGCAATGGATTTTGCATACTACTTATTCTTCTTGAAAAAGAATTGAGAAGTGACATATCGCAAACTTGAGAAGGTCTTCATGAACCACCGGTAGGATTGAAAAGAACGAATGAATTAAAATGATAGTGATGGAAAAAGAATCTTGAACGAACCACCGTAAGAATTCGGAAATGACTGATGAAAGAGAATGAATCACCAGGAAGAATTAGAAGAACCAATAAGCTAGAGGGGATTTAGATGCAAAAGAACAAAGAGATCATGAGCTGATTAAAGAACACTTGAACGAAGCACCGGGATAATCGGATAACGGTAGCTGAAATGTGAGGACAAAGAATTCTTCTGGAATGATGGCCTCCGGTAAAAAGAAATGGAAAAACAACTCGACATACTCCGGATGGTTAAGAAAAGAATATCGACAAATGGAATAATTCGAGAGGATAACATGAACTAGAACCACGAATCTTTGAGAGAAGAGACAAGATTTAGAGGAAAAACTCTTCTTGATCTCCAAATGACGACGAGAAACACCAACAAAATAAGCGAGGTACTCGGTAGAATGAAAAGCAAAGAGGTTGAGTCAACAATGAAATGGTTTGAAATCGATCTTGAAAAGGCATCGGTGATGAAATTCATTCTTCGTCAAACTCGAAAAGAATTGAGAATAACTCCGGGAAATTAGAAGAGTCGGGTAAGATCCGGGAAAAGACACGTGGGTTAGGGCCCTTGAAAAGAAACACCGTTGGAAAGGATTGTCGAATGAGAAATGATGCCTTTGGAGCGATTGAAATATTTGGTGAGGTGACAACCTCGAATTAATTGGAACACAGACGAATCTCCTGAGATGTCTTCGGAACTCCGGAATGATTGAATGGCGAGAGGCAAATGAGCAAGGAGAACACTTGATCCAAGGAAAGAATATAATCACTACCGAAAATTATAATTGAATCCACCGGAGAAGAAAGGGATGAAGAATGACGAACGAGACGAGAATTCACCGGTTGAAATGATTGAGGGAAGACTGAAGAGGCTCCGTACGAAAGAAATTGATGGTCGAATGAGACTCAAACTCCGGGAAGAAGAGGGTAGGAGGTCGGGAAAACAAAGGCAACTAGGAAGGGGAAACCGACGAATATCTTGAAGAGAAAACACCTGTTGAAATCATTGAGGAGAGAGAGCAGAACTTCGCACGAGTAGGATGGATACTCGATTACGGACTCCGGTTCCAAGAAGAAGAAGGGGTGGGCGGGTGGGAAAAGAAAACAACTGAGGATTGAACTTGCAAAGATGAAGAGGCTCGAGTCAACTTGACGAGAAATGCACCGGATAAAAAGAGCTGAGGAACAACGATCGGAAAACCAACTGCGTGATCCTAAAGAAAAATTTGAAGGGGAAGAGGAGTAATTCAAAACACCTACGTCAAGATTCCTCACCAGAGCGACGAAGGGGGCCGATGAGTAAAAAGAATTCCTACTCTCCGATATAACTAAACTCCGAAACCATTTTTTTTTCTAGACTCAACGACGGCCAAACTACACGATCAATCAAGGGGGCTCCTAAGGTCGGTCGAGGCTCTGATACCAACTTGTCACGCCCAATATGCGACCCTATCCAAAAGGAACTCGAAGGTCCCACCAAGGATAGACCCGCATATTGAAACGCTTTTGCAAGGTGGATATCATTACATCAACATTACATAATAGATGGGGATACAAACATAAGGCACAAATGCCCCAAGAATACATCAACATCATACAAGAGATCAACATCCGCCTACGGATGAAACATAAACAGAAACTCAAACAATATCCACCCTGCTAGCCCAGGTTGCCGACCTGGAACCTATCCCCTGATCGAAGAAGCAGAAGAAGAACTCCAAAACAAGTAACATCGCTCTCGCGTCATGATCATCGCATAACCTATACCTGCAATTGATGGTGTAGTAATCTGTGAGCCACGAGGACTCAGCAATCCCATTACCATGGGTATCAAGACTAGCAAAGCTTAATGGGAAAGGAAGGGTAAAGTGGTGAGGTTGCAGCAGCAGCTAAGCATATATGGTGGCTAACATACGCAAATGAGAGCGAGAAGATAAAACAAAGGAACGGTCGCCCACTAGTAATGATCAAGAAGTGATCCTGAACTCCTACTTACGTCAAACATAACCCAGAAACCGTGTTCTCCTCTCGATCAACCACGAAAAGAGACACTCACGTTACGCTTTACGGTTGGTGTATTTTAGAAGAGTTTACTTCAAGTTTACTACAACCGGATATTAACAAATTCCCATCGCCACATAACCGCGGGCACGGCTCTCGAAAGTTTATACCTGCAAGGGTGTCCCAACAAGCCCATGATAAGCTCTCGCGATCAACGAAGGATATTCCTTCTCCCCGGGAAGACCCGATCAGTCTCGGAATCCCGGCTACAAGACATTTCGACAGTAATAAAACAAGACCAGCAAGACCGCCCGATGCGCCGACAATCCCAATAGGAGCTGCACATATCTCGTTCTCAGGGCAACACCGGATGAACACTACGTACGGAAACCGACGATACCCCAAGTTGCCTAGGGGCGGCACCGCAAGTGGCTCTGGTTTGGACCAACACTTAGACAAGCATTGGCCCGGGGGGCTGAATAAAGATGACCCTTGGGTTAATTACTCCCAAGGGAAAATAGGTGGTGGTGAGGCAAATGGTAAAACCAAGGTTGGGCCTTCTTTGGAGGAGTCTTATTCAAAGCGAACTGTCAAGGGGTCCCATAAATCACCCGACCGCGTTAGGGACGCAAAATCCGGGAACATAATACCGATATGACGGAAACTAGGGCGGCAAGAGTGGAACAAAACACCAGGCATAAGGCCGAGCCTTCCACCCTTTACCAAGTATATAGATGCATTAATAATATAAGAGATATTGTGATATCCCAACATAAACATAAACATAATCCAACATGGAGCAATCTTCATCTTCACCTGCAACTAGCAACGCTACAAGAGGGGCTGAGCAAAAGCGGTAACATGGCCAAACAACGGTTTGCTAGGAAGGGTGACAAAGGTTAGAGGTTCATGGCAATTTGGGAGGGTTGAGCAGCAAGTGATAGGTAGCGCAGCATAGCGAAAGAACGAAGCAACTAGCATAGCAATGATAGTAATGAGATCCAAGGTGACGGTCATCTTTCCTGAAATCCCGCTAGGAAGAAGAACGAGTCCAAGAAGAAGATGAAGCCACGAATACGAACCAAGCGTGAGCGAGCGAATCCTCACGCTGCATAGCAAGCAGGAACTATCGAGAGAAGCACACAACAAGGTAAACACACCACACATGAACAAGGCATGATACTCAAACAAGTATGATGCATGGCAATGCTACATGAAACTACTCATGGCAAGAGATGATGCAAACAAGAGCAGCACATCAAAGCAAGTTTAAATGAGGCGGAAACAACATAGAACAATTCCGGTAAGTCCTCATATGCAAATTTCGAAATTGGTCCAGATCTGAATAAACCTTATGTTCAAGTTGTTAAGCAGCAAGTTAAGATGCACCATGATGATCTACACGAAATTCTAGTCAAGTTACATATAAAGTTCATTAGATTCGGAGCTACGGCCTAGAAGATATGAGCAAAACAAGTTAAACATGACATTGATGCAAAATGCATAAAAACATTAAGCAAACACCTCAAATCAAGGATGCAACATGATAATATGAAACTACATGCAATTCTAAGCAAGTTTCATATAGAGCACACCCAAAACGGAGCAACGGTGCAACACATACACTCTATACAAGACATAACAACAATCTGTCCAAAACAGCAAGTAGGCATCTAGCAAGCATCAAAACAGTATGCTACAGCATCTCAACGTGAAAACGAAAGGCATGGGCATGATGTACAGGTAAAGCATGACAAAACATGAACAATGATCTATCTCCAGAAATCACTAGAACATGCTCAAAAGGACATGGCAAGATTGCAAATAATAACAATTCAGACTTTGCAGAAAATAACATCAGGTTGCAATATTTAGGGCTAACAAACAACATGTTCCAGGAACTTATCATGGCAAACAAAGGTATGGCATGAATCTACTAATTTCATATAACAAATGTCTCTTACTGACAATGAGCTAAAAAGGAACAGAAGATATGACGGCACCCATGTAAACATGGAAAGTTATATGACAGATTCATACATGGCAGGAACAACGATAAGTAGGCATGTTGGTGGGCTTGAACCACTCACCACAGAGCAATACATGGCATGGCAAGGCAACCAACAGTAAGAAGACATGTTTATGAAGCTAAGCATGGCAAGAGAAAGTTCATATAGTGCATGGATCACTAACAACAATCATGGCAACATTGAACTTAATGTTAACAGGCTGACATCAACATTATTTAGCAATTTGAGAGCAAGATTACAACAAGTCACATCAGACTATAATTGCAACAAAGGGCGTGGATGGATAGAGCAAGACATGTATAACAAAACATCCTTAGTGAATATCTCCGGATTATGCATAGAATGACTTGTAGCAGCAGGTTTACATAGCATCAAAATATAACAGAATCAGTCAGGAGACCAGCAACAGCAAGTACCCTACTTAACAAGCTTGATGCACTCAGTACAAGACTCAAAAAAATACATGGATGGCACCACTGCAAAGATGGCATGGCATACTTCAAAACACATATAGGGCTCAAGTTCATAGGAGGCACACATTAAACATGGCAAAAATGACAAATGAGCATGTTATAACAGTTTCAGCAGATCAACAGCAAGATGCACTCTTGCAACGATGATTAGGGCATCCAGATGAGCTCAAATGAACATGATGCAATGAAATGAAATGAAGTACTCGTTGAGGCGAACAATTTGACATATTACACGCACGCAACGAAGCAGTATGCAGCAAGTTATGATGCGATTAACATGGCATGATAATGCAAAATATTTCGGGGACTTGGTGAAATATCGGGGTCAACCTTCGTTTGACCGGATCCAGATCTGACGCGCGCGGATCGAGGATGGCGGGGCTCGCCGGAGGCGACGACAGACGACAATGAGGAAGGCGCGAGGCAGTGGCGGGAGGCGGCCGACGCCGCCGAGAGGAGGGAGGCGGCGCCGGGCGCCAGCCGGGCGCGCCGAAGCCGGGTGGCGGCGGGCGGCAGGTGAAGCAGAAGCGGAGGGGCGGGTTGCCGGCAGCACCGGGCGAGGAGGTGCAGGGAGAAGCGGCAGCGGCCAGGCGGGCGGGGGGAGCGGCGCGAAAGCGTGGGGCGGCGGAGGCCGACGGGCGCGACGGCGGCCGAGGCTCTGTGAGCCCGTGATGGGCTCAGGCGGGCAGCGGTGGCATGGCGGGAACGGCTGCGCCTTGGGACACGTGGCGCTCTGGAATTCGTCGAGGCGGCGGCGGCCAGCGTTCGTGGCTAGACGGACATGTCCGTGGTGGAGGAGGAAGAGGCTAGGGTTTCATCTACGAAAATTTCGGGGGAGGCACATATTTATAGGTAGAGGGAGCTAGGAGAGTCCAAATGAGGTGCGGTTTTCGCCCACACGATCGTGATCGAACAACCGAGAGCATGGAAGAGACTTAGATGGGTTTTGGGCCACTTTGGAGGGGTGTTGGGCTGCAAAGAGAAAGGGGCTTTACGGTTACCCGGTTAACCGTTGGAATATCAAACGACCTCCAAATGGCACGAAACTTCACAGGCGGTCTACCGGTGCTATACCAAGGCCGCTTGACAAACCTCGGTCCATTCCGATACCGTTTAACACCCGCACACGAAAAGAGGCAAAAGGGGGTGCCGGGGGACATAGGAGTGCCGGATTGCAAAAGCAGAACGGGAAAATACTCGGATGCATGAGACGAACACGCATGCCAATGCGATGCACATGATGGCATGGTATGAAATGCATATGATGACATGGCAAAGTGCAACACGCAAGCACATGACATGGCAAAGGCGGCGAATAACTGACGGACACCTGGTGCATCGAATCCGAGGCGTTACACCCAGTGCCTAGTGCCAGTTGCTGTTTTTTGCTTGTTTTTTACATCGTAGGAAATGAATACCAAACGGAGTCCAAATATAATGAAACTTCACGAAGATTTTTATGGACCAAAAGACCAACATTGGGCCAAAGAAGCACCTGAGGGGTGCCCCGAGGGGGGCACAACCAACCAGGACGTGCGGGGCCCTGGCGCGCCAGTGGAGTTGTGCCCACCTCGATAACCTCCGCACCCCTCTTTGCACTATAAATTCCCAAATATTCTGAAACCCTTGAGGTTAACCTAGATCAGAAGTTTCGCGTTGCAAGGCTCTGTAGCCACCAAAACCAATCTAGACCCTTTACGGCACTCTGCGGGAGGGAATCATCTCGGTGGCCTTCTTCATCATCCGGCCGCCACGATGAGGAGGAGTAGTCCACCCTCGGGGCTGAGGGTTTGTACCAGTAGCTATGTGTTTAATCTCTGTCTCTCGTGATCTATATCATGGGCTTTGTTAATATAGATGGATCATATGATGTTTCTCCCCTCTATACTCTTGTTGTGATGAACTGAATATTTACCCTTTGATGTTTTGTCTTGTCGGGTTGAATATTCAGATATGAGAACACATGATGTATGTCTTGCGGTATGAATACTTGAGGTGACATTGTGGTACCTTATTGATTCACTTGATATATGTTATGGCACTCAACTTGCGGATTCCCATGGTGATATTGGGGTAATCTATGCATAGGAGTTGATGCACGTTTTTATTATCTTTTCTCCGATAGAAACTTTGCGTTCTCTTTGTAGTTCCTTGTGTGGATTGAGTATTATGAATATGAATTTGCTTTGGTGTTATTTGAGTACGAACTCTAGGATAGATCGAACGGAAAAAATAGCTTTGTGTTATTTTAGTACGAACTCTTGAATAGATCGAACGGAAAGAATAGCTTTGAGGTGGTTTCGTAACCTACAAACAATATCTATCTTTTGTTCTCCGCTAATAGGAACTCGGGAGTGATTCTTTATTGCACTTTGAGGGATAATCATATGATCCAACTATGTTAGCACTGTTGAAAGACTGCACTAGCTAAAGTACGGACCCTAGGCCTTGTTTTCAAGCATTGAAATACCGTTTTTGTGCCCGTTTACTATTTGCTACCTTGCTGTTTTTATTTATTCAGATTATAAAAATATATTTCTACCATTCATATTACACTTCTATCACCATCTCTTCGCCGAACTAGTGCACCTATACAATTTGCCATTGTATTGGGTCTGTTGGGGACACAAGAGATTTCTTGTATTTGGTTGCAGGGTTGTTCTAGAGAGACCATCTTCATCGTACACCTCCCACGGATTGATAAACCTTAGGTCATCCACTTGAGGGAAAATTGCTACTTTCCTACAAAACTCTGCGCTTGGTGGCCCAATACGAATCTACAAGAATAAAGTTGCATAGTAGACATCAGCCCTCCAAGCCAATGTCCGAGTAAGTGGGATGGTAAGTTGATTTCTGATGGGCTTTTCCAGCGTGATCTGTGCTCTGTTAGGATATGCTAGCTGAAACTGTCGTCGATTGGCTTTTCCAGCTTGATCCTTGCTCTGTTAGGATGCTATCCAAAAACTGCTGCTTTATTATTCGTAAGATGTCCATAGATGAGCATTTTGGAACCTTTAATGTGCATCTATCATCGGTCTGTGCCTTGCATCTGTACACCCAGTGGGTGTTTTTTTCATAGCTGTGTAGTTCTTCCACTCGAGTTAGACATGTCATGTCAAGTGAGTTCTTGGTCCAGTGGGGGCACGGTGACTGCACCCACTGGGTGTAGTGCCGGAGACCGCTGTCGACTGTGGGCAGTCGACGGTGATCTGAGAACAAATGATTTTTTTTCTCCTTCCACTCGGGCTGCACAGACCATGCCAAGTGGGAAATCGAACCAGTGGGGGCACGCTAAGTGCACCCACTGGCTGTAGTCCCCGACACTATTGTCGAATGTTTGATTTGGCGGCAGTCTTAGAACTCTTTTGCCATAACAATCTGAACTTGCTATTTTTTACTCAGAAGTAACTGGTCTTTGTTTCTGTCGACTGATTTGTCGTTTTGTTGATTGCAGAAATCTTGTGAACTGGGGACCAAGTATGCTGCCCTGGAGCAGGAGAAAATCCAACTCAAGCTTGACCTGGATCTTGCCAAGGAAAACCCGAAGAAGGCCCAAGATGAAGTGGCAACCATGGGAGGTAACAACTTGTTGACTGTATGCCTTGTTATTTTTCCTTTCTCATCCTTTGAACCGAGTGATTCCACTCGAACAGATGTGCGTAGTGAAAACCGTCAACTCCAAGCTCGTCTGAGGAATGTTATTTCTTTAGACAAATGAAGCAGCCTTTAGAGCAGAAGGATACTGATCTTGCGGGGGCGCGGAAGTTGGCACGCGATAAGACTGAACTAGCTGATAGGAAGCTAGCTTTAGTCGGCAAATTGGAGGAGCAGAATGCCAAACTGAAGACAACTATTGACGAGGTGAAGAAAGAAGTTGCATAGCTGAAGGAGGAGAAGGTGGTCCTGGCCGACAAAGTGGATGCTCTCACTTGGAAGAGGGATGAACTGGAGGCTTATCTGGGAGGTCTTGACAAGAAGATGTTCCTCATGCTCGAAGGTATTTTATCTCATCCGACTGGATCAAAAAACTTCTTCACAATGTTGCTGCCAACTCACTATTTTTCTCCCCGTGCAGAGTTCTACCAGAATTTCGAGGAAACTGGGCGGATCGTGACCGGACTGGAATCTCACCTCGCCAGTGTCTTGGTCTATATTGCTGGACTAAAGGTTGCGCTGTCGCGAATAGACAAGGAGTTGTGGCCAGAAGATGTGCTTCAGAATGACCTCGAGTCACTGACGACTCGACTCAATGAAATCACTGACCGACTTCAAGCATGGAAGAAGTCATCTGCTCGCTGTGGTGCTGATGTCGCTCTATAACTCGTCTTTGTTCATTGCAAGGACGCCAAGGAAGAAAATATGAAAGCCCAGGTGGCAAAAACCAAGAAGCTTCAGTTTCAAACTTTCATGGAGACCTTCATCGACGCAGCCACTCGCATCGCAGATGACATTGACTTGGATACCTTCGTCGAGCCAGCTAGTCCTCCTCCTGCCGAGTGAAACACTTGATGATTTGAATACATTTTCCTCAGAATGCCGAGTGATCATGTAAGCATTAAAATCTTTCGGGCCTGACGCCTGAGTACTTTTGCTTGTGGTTCTGAACCTTGCTGGATTTATCCGAACATGGTTGTTTTATCTGAATGCGGTTTTCTTGCCTCCAATGTGTTTGGATCTTTTAACTTAGGTGAAGCTGGTTCGCGGCTAAGCCCCCGAGTACGGGGTGGAGCGGACGCTGTACTTGTGGCGCGGCTCAGAGTGCTCCTCATCATACTTGCGGATTGCTCTCCCAGAGTGGGAGGATTGCCCTCCACTCGGAGTTGTTTTGTAACTTAGGCGAGTACATGGTCGCGGCTAAGCCCCCGAGTGGGAGGATTGCTCTCCACTCAGAGTTATTTTGTAACTTAGGCGAGTACAGGATCGCAGATAAGCCCCCGAGTGGGAGGATTGCTCTCCACTCGGAGTTGTTTTATAACTTAGGCGAGTACGGGATCGCATCTAAGCTCCCGAGTGGGAGGATTGCTCTCCACTCGGAGTTGTTTTGTAACTTAGGCGAATATGGTTCCCAGCTAAGCCCCCGAGTGGGAGGGTTTCTCTCCACTCGGAGCTGTTTTTAAAACTTACAGCTAAGCCCCTGAGTGGGGGGGATTGCGCTCCACTTGGAGTTGTTTTGTAACTTAGGCGAGTAGGGGATCGCAGCTAAGCCCCCGAGTGGGAGGATTGCTCTCCACTAGGAGTTGTTTTGTAACTTAGGCGAATCTGGTTCGCAGCTAAGCCTCCGAGTGGGAGGGCTGCTCTCCACTCAGAGTCGTTTTTGAAACTTAGGAGAATCTGGTTCACAGCTAAGCCCCTGAGTGGGGGGATTGTGCTCCACTTGGAGTTGTTTTGTAACTTAGGTGAGTACGGGATCGCAGCTAAGCCACCGAGTGGGAGGATTGCTCTCCACTAGGAGTTGTTTTGTAACTTAGGCGAATCTGGTTCGCAGCTAAGCCCCCGAGTGGGAGGGTTGCTCTCCACTCGGAGTTGTTTTTGAAACTTAGGTGAATCTGGTTCGCAGCTAAGCCCCCGAGTGCGAGGGTTGCTCTCCACTCGAAGTTGTTTTTGAAACTTAGGCGAAACAGGTTCGCGCCTAAGCCGCCCATTGGGGGATTTGAATGTATGTTTATGCGAGAACAATCATTATGAGACTGCAGGAATCATGTCTTTACTCTTATTACATCTCGACTATCCGAGTGTCTAAGTATAAAAGTAGCGGAGCAGATCCGCGTTCCAAGAGCGCGACTCATCTTTCTTCTTGGCTACATTGTAAAGGTCATATGCCCCGTTGTGGAGCACCTTGGTGATGATGAAGGGACCTTCCCAAGCAGGAGCAAGCTTGTGAGGCCGTTGCCGATCCACTCGGAGCACAAGCTCTCCTTCTTGAAATGCTCGACCTCTGACGTTTCTTCCATGGAATCGACGAAGGTCTTGCTGGTAAATGGCTGACCGGATCAAGGCCATCTTTCGCTCTTCCTCCAGAAGATCTACGGCGTCCTGGCGTGCTTGCTCTACCTTAGCTTCTGAGAAAAGTTCCACTCGGGGTGCATTGTGCAGCAAATCACTCGGAAGTACGGCTTCGGCCCCGTATACCATGAAGAAAGGGGTTCGATCGGTCGATCGGTTGGGAGTTGTCCTCAATCCCCACAAACAGAAGGCAACTCAGTCATCCAAGCTCCAGTTGCATGCTTAGGGTCGTGCATAAACCGGGGTTTCAGCCCTTGGAGGATCAAACCATTTGCTCTTTCAGCTTGCCCATTTGACTGCGGGTGTGCAATGGATGCATAGTCGACCCGAGTGCCTTGGGAAGCGCAAAATGCTTTGAACTCATCAGAAACAAAGTTTGAGCCATTGTCTGTGATGATGCTGTGTGGAACTCTATATAAGAACACCAACTCTCTGATGAAACTGATGGCTGTGCTTGAGTTTAAGTTCTTGATTGGTTTTGCTTCAATCCACTTAGTGAACTTGTCTAATGCCACGAGAAAATGAGTGAAACCACTTCTGCCATTTCTTAACGGCCCAATCATGTCGAGCCCCCATACAACAAATGGCTAGACGAGTGGAATAGTCTTCAAAGCTGATGCAGGCTTGTGGGACATGTTCGAGTAAAACTGGCAACCTTCACACTTCTCAACGATCTCTTTCGCCATTTCATTTGCTCGCGGCTAGTAAAATCCTACTCTGTATGCTTTGGCCACGATGGTCCGAGAGGACACATGGTGACCACAGGTCCCCGAGTGTATCTCATTCAAGATCAGTCGACCCTCTTTTGGAGAGATGCATCGCTAAGCCACGCCAGTAACACTTTCTTTGAAAAGTTGTCCACCTATAATTGTGAAGGCTTTCGACCTACAGATGATCTGACGTGTTTCAACTTCATCTTCAAGGAGTTCCTGCCTGAGCAAATATGCAATATATGGCACTGTCCAGTCGGGGGTGATTACCAAGACTTCCATTATAAGGTCGACAACTGCTGGCACCTCGACCTTAGTCGGATTGGTAGAACTTATTGGTTGCGGGGGCTCCTCTGTAAAGGGATCTTCTTGCACTGACGGGATTTGGAGATGCTCCAAGAACACATTACTGGGAATAGGTTTCCGAGTGGAACCTATCTTCGCCAGATCATCTGCTGCTTGATTCTTGAGTCGGGGAACGTGATGGAGCTCCAACCCTTCAAACTTCTTTTCTAACTTCATTACTGCATTGCAGTATCCGGTCATGGCAGGGCTCCAGACATCCCATTCCTTCATCACTTGATTCACCACAAAATCTAAGTCGCCGTATACCATCAGGCATCGGACACTGAGTGAAATGGCCAAATGCAACCCGTAGAGAAGTGCTTCGTACTCAGCTTCATAGTTGGAGGAGTCAAAGTGAATATAGAGAACATAACTGAGTTTGTCACCTCTTGGGGACACCAGGACCACTCCAACACCAGAACCGTTTAACATCTTGGATCCATCAAAGAACATGGTCCAGTGCTCTGAGTGAACTTGAGTCGGCTGCTGCTCTCAATCCACTCGGCCAGGAAATCTACGATTGCTTGAGACTTGATTGCCTTCTTTGCTTCAGACTTGATATTTAGAGAAGAAGTTCAATTGCCCACTGCCACCCGATTAGTTGCATCTTGATTGTTCAAAATTTCAGACAACGAAGCGTCACTGACGACTGAAATTGAGTGGTCTCGGAAGTAATGTGCAACTTTCTTCGTAGTCAAGTAAATTCCATAGACCAGCTTCTGGTAATGTGGATACCTTTGCTTGGACGGAGTCAGGACTTCAGAAATGTAATATACTGGGCGTTGAACTTTATAGGCTTTGCCTTCTTCTTCTCGCTCGACTGTGAGCACTGTGCTGACAACCTGTCAAGTGGCTGCAATGTATAACAGTAGAGGCTATTTGCTGACCGGAGTAGCAAGCACTGGCTGGGTGGAAAGCAGGGCTTTGAGCTCTACAAACGCTGCTTCAGCTTCAGGAGTCCACTCAAATGTAACAGGCTTCTTCTTCAGTCGGTAAAGAGGTAATGCCTTTTCACCGAGACAAGAAATGAATCGACTTAATGCAGCCAGACAACCTGTGAGCTTCTGAACGTCATGCACACGCACAGGGCGTTTCATTCGGAGAATTGCCCCAATCGTTTTTGGTTTTACATCAATACCTCATTCAGAAATGAGAAATCCGAGCAACTTTCCTCCTGGGACTACGAATGTGCACTTGGACAGATTAAGCTTGATGTCATATCTTCTTAGTTTGGCAAAGGTTTTAGCGAGGTCAGTCAGCAGGTCAGAACTCTTGCTTGACTTTACCACGATATCATCCATGTATGCTTCCATGTTCCGACTGATTTGAGTGAGCAGACACTTGTGGATCATGCGCATGAACGTGGCCCTAGCATTCTTGAGACCAAAAGGCATGGTGACATAGCAGGAACACCCGAATGGGGTGATGAAGGCCGTTTTTATTTCAGGGGGTCCATACAGTCGGATCTGATGGTACCCGGAATATGCATCCAAAAAAGACAAATGCTCACACCCCGTAGTTGAGTCGACAATCTGATCAATGCGGGGCGAGGGAAATGGTATTTCCGGCAGGCCCGATTGATACGCTTAAAATTGATACACATACGAAATGAGTCATCTTTCTTGGGGATCATGACGACGTTGGCGAGCCACTCAGAGTGGTATATTTCACGGATGAACTCAGCTGACAAGAGTCGAGCCACTTCCTCGCCAATCACCTTCCTCTTTTCCACGGCAGACCGACGAAGATGCTCTTTGACAGGTTTTGCTTTTGGGTCGACATGCAAACGGTGCTCAGCCAGCCCCCTGGGTACACCTAGCATGTCAGATGGTTCCAATGCAAAGATGTCCCAGTTCTCACAGAGGAACTGAATGAGTTCTTCTTCCTATTTGCTATCGAGTGTCGTTGAGATGTGGGTCGGAGCAGCAAAGGGGTCTTCCGGGTGAATGTGGACTGGCTTCGTCTCACCGGCCGACTGAAATGCTGACTCTGAAGCGGGCTTCTTGGCTCGCAACAAATCACTCGGATCGACATTTTTCTTGTATTCCTCCAACTCTACCACCGCCATTTGCTCATCAGCAATTTTGGAGCCTTTCTGAAGGCACTCCTCTGCTCTCTACTTATTTCCTGTGACTGTGATCACACCTTTGGGCCCAAGCATCTTCAACTTAAGATACACGTAGCATGGTCGGGCCATGAAACGAGCATATGCGGGCCTGTCCAGAATAGCATGATAGGCACTATGGAAATCCACCACCTCAAATGTCAACTTCTCCTTGCGGAAATTCTTGGAATCCCCGAAAACCACATCAAGAGCAATCTGTCCGAGTGACTTTGCCTTCTTTTCGGGGATGACACCGTGGAACTACATGTTGCTCTCACCAAGCTTGGACATTAGAATGCCCATCCCTTGGAGGGTATCAGCATACAGAATGTTCAGACCACTGCCACCATCCATAAGGACTTTAGTCAGCCGGGTGCCCCCAATGACTGGGTCGACCACCAACGCTTGCCGCCCGGGGGTGGCAACATGAGCTGGGTGATCTAACTGGTCGAATGTAATGGGAGTTTTCGACCACTTCAAGTACGTCGTAGTTGCCGGAGCAACCATGTTCACTTCTCTGTTAATGACTTTCAGTCGACTTTTGCTCTCGACATCAGAAAAAATCACCAAGGTAGCATTGACCTTAGGGTAACCATCGTCTTCTTCTTTCTCTCCATCCTTATCAGAGTCCTTATCACTAGGCTGACCCTCTCGGAACTGCTGAATCAGGAGTCGACATTGTCGAGTGGTATGCTTCGACAAAATCAAGTTACCCTCTTCATCTTTCTTCATGTGAATATGACATGGCAAATCCAAGATGTCTTGGCCTGACTAATATTTCACCTTTTTGGGCACCCACGACCCCTTAGACTTTCCCTTGAACTTTCCATGCGCATTCAGAACTGTGGTTTTGGCGGGACCCGCAGGCTCAGCTTTACGTTTTTGTTTCCGACTGGTGTTTCCACCTCCGGCGTCCTGGTCGACTAGTTTCCCCTTGCCATTGTGGACTCGGTCCTCATCTTCGCCGTTTGCACACCGAGTGGCTATTTCCATCATTCTGCTCAGAGACATATCTTCGAAATGACCGAATTTCAGGATAAACTCTCTGTATCTCATGCCCTCTTTGAAGGTGCAAACTGCCTGATGCTCTCACACATTCTCCACTACATGGTGAAGGGTGGTCCATCTCTGGATAAAATCCATCAAAGTTTCACTTGGCTTCTAGACGCAATGCTGCAATTCAGTCAGCCTAGCAGGTCGCTTGCAGGTGCCTTCGAATGTCTTGATAAACACTCGGGCCAAATCTTCCCAAAAGAAAAAGCTTCCAGGAGCCAACTGATTCAACCAGGCCTTGGCTGAGCCTTCAAGCATCAGGGGGAGATGTTTCATGGCCATGATACGTCTCCAATGTATCAACTTTGCCTAACGCTTTTCCTCTTGTTTTGGACTCTAATTTGCATGATTTGAATGAAACTAACCAAGGACTGACGCTGTTTTCAGCAGAACTACCATGGCGTTGTTTTTGTGCAGAAATAGAAGTTCTCGGTATGGAACGAAACTTTGCGAGGATTTTTTATACAATAAACAAGAATTTCTGGAGCCAAGACCCACGGGAGGGGGGCACCTGGGTGCGCAAACCCACCAGGGCGCCCCCCATCCTGGCGCACCCAGGTGGGTTGTCCCCACCTGGTGGCCCCACAGACCCTGAAACCGACGCTATAAAATCCTATTTTTCCATAAAAATATATGGGAAAAAGAATTATCGCGATCCAGGAGACGGAGCCGCTGTCACCTCCCGTTCTTCATCGGGAGGCCAGATCTGGAGTCCGTTTGGGGCTCCGGAGAGAGGGATCTTCGTTCTTCCTCATCACCAACCCTTCTCCATCGCCAATTCCATGATGCTCCCCGCCGGTAGTGAGTAATTTCTTCGTAGGATCGCTGGTCAGTGAGGAGTTGGATGAGATTCATCATGTAATCGAGTTAGTTTTGTTAGGGCTTGATCCCTAGTATCCACTATGTTCTAAGATTGATGTTGCTATGACTTTGCCATGCTTAATGCTTGTCACTTTGGGCCCGGGTGTCATGAACTCAGATCTGAACCGTTTATGTTATCATCATTATATCCATGTTCTAGATCCGATCTTGCAAGTTATAGTCACCTACTACGTATTATGATCCGGCAACCCCGGAGTGACAATAGTCCGGACCACTCCCAGTGATGACCGTAGTTTGAGGAGTTCATGTATTCATTATGTATTAAAAGGAGGCCTTAATATCCCTTAGTTTCCAATAGGACCCCACTGTCACGGGAGGTTAGGACAAAATATGTCATGCAAGTTCTTCCCATAAGCACGTATGACTATTTACGGAATACATGCCTACATTATATTGACGAACTGGAGCTAGTGCCGTATCGCCCTAGGTTATAACTGTCTCAGGATGAATATTATCCAACAAGTCACCGATCCAATGCCTACGAATTTATCTTATATTGTTCTTGCTAAGTTACTACTACTATCATCACTGTTACACTTGCTACAAAATTACTGCTATCAATGCTACCGTTACTGTTACTGCTGCTACTATTATCAAAACTATCATACTACTTTGCTACTGATCACTTTGCTGCAGATAATTAATCTCCAGGTGTGGTTGAATTGACAACTCAACTACTAATACCTTGAAATATTCTTTGGGTCCCCTTGTGTCGAATCTATAAATCTGGGTTGAATACTCTACCCTCGAAAACTGTTGTGATCCCCTATACTTGTGGGTTATCAAGACCTTTTTCTGGCGTCGTTGCCGGGGAGCATAGCTATATTTGTTGAGTCACTTGGGATTATCATCAATTTATCACTATGAAGAATCTGAAGGATGCTAAGTGTCGTGGAATTGTCATGACAAATGTCCTAGTGTGAGGACTTAGTCGTGAGACCAATGCATCTTTGTAGTAGCTTGAGAGGGGTTGAGCGGAATCGAGAGACGCAACACAAGACAAGGATTTAGACATCTTCGAGCCCCGGGAAATATCATCCGGTAATAGCCCTACATGTTGTTTGTGGCTAGGTCTCATTATGATCATAAGGGAGTCGCCGGTAAGCCGGCTCTTTGTGTCTAGCACTAGAGATTGTTTCTTGTTACCTGTCCCTCTTTGGGGTGCCCTGCTCCTCCTTATATAAGTTGAAGGGGCGGGTTACATGACTAGTCCTAGTAGGATTAGGATTACTCAATTACAAGTGGAGTCCTAGTCTTACTTCCTTTGTAAGGGAATATTCGTTAGGCTTTCCTCTTAAGCCGGCCCGCCAGAGTATAAGCCGACCTTCTAGGCCTTGGGCGTTGTCATCCATCTGAAACACTCGCCGGGTCACCAATGAGTCTTCAGGCTCGTGAGTCGTCAGACCAGTGAACCGCCAGGCTTGTGAGTCGCCAATCCTCCAGCGGGTTACCAATGAAAACGCCAAGTACCAACCGGGTGATATATCCGGCCGGGTCATACCGCGGGGTATATCCCCGACATTGGCCCCCAGTTTAATTTGGATTTATCCATGTTAAACTGATCCTGCAAAAAAACTCAAGAACAAATTTGACAGGTTGTGCTCCGAGTTAAAAATTCTTGTAAGCCGGCACCTGATCATCTTTAAGTCCTTGTCATTTCCTCCTTGATACATGCCCATGAACTCATAGAAAATCTCCTTAGCAGATATGTTTCAACTTTGTCAATGCAAAAAAATCCAGATACTTCTTTTGAAAAATCCGGGTCAACAGGCCAACTTCGGAATCAATTTGCTGACATTGGTCTTTTGTAGAGAAATATTGTAAGAAATAATCCACTTGAGTCGGCTTCCAAAGCGCCGGCTTAAAAAATATAGGTCTTGAAATACTCATCTAATTTTCCACCGGTTTGAAGATGTAGTACTTGCCGGTTTAATATTACCAAAATTGCCGGTTTGTAAATATTGATGGCACTGAGTAATAATTGTTGCTGACGCCGGGTCATAATTATTGATGACGCCGGGTTATGATTGTTGCAGATACCGGGTCATAATGATTGGTGACGCCGGGTCAATTTTGTTTGCTAAAAACTGAGAATTTGAAAATATTTCTCCTTATATCCGTGTTACCTGTGGCCCCCAAGTCTTGGGCAAGCAAAGTGATGACTTAAGACTTGCTTCAATATAAATATTATCACTTTGAAGAAATCCATGTTGTTCATCTCAATCACTCGTCAAAACTGAGTATCCCTCATATGTAGCCCCCAAGTGCCGGGTTGTCATGCTTGCAGCAACCTGGGACTTTGTAATTGCATGATGCCCATAAAAGCTTCAACCAGTGTAGCCTCCAAGGGCCGGGTCATTATGCAATAATGAGTAGGGACTTTGTAAATATGATCATGTAGGCTTGAGCAGCAACGTGTAGCCCCCAAGGGCTGACTCAGTAAGATAATACTGAGCTGGGACTTTGTATATAATTCATTGATAATAACATCATATGATGTAATCTCCACCATGGGGCTTGAACCCACGTCCATAAGGTTAAGAGCTTTGTACTCTACCAACTGAGTAGTAGATCTTTCAATATAATGGACTGAGGCTTGTGTACCTTGAATTTTTGACAGGAGCAATTGGTAGTCCCCAAGGGCCGGCTCAGTACAATGTGATGATCCGGGTCTTCAATAAGGTGAGCAAAAAATGACTTTGCATTAGCCCCCAAGTGTCATGGTGCATGCCTGCAGCGACATCAAACTTCTATATTTGATGTAATCTCAACTTGAGTAATGTAGCCCCCAAGTGCCGGGTCGTAGGCCTGAAGCGACTCAGGACTATTCCTTCCATTGTAGAATAAATTGTATCCATTGATAATATAATAGCCATTGTGCTAAAGAGACTTTGAAAAACCTCAATGATAATACTGGTTATTGATAACCATAAATAAAATCCAGCTGAGGGAGTCCCGGATTAGGGGGTGTCCGGATAGCCGAACTATAACCTTTGGCCGGACTCCTGGACTATGAAGATACAAGATTGAAGACTTCGTCCCGTGTCCGGATGGGACTTTCCTTGGCGTGGAAGGCAAGCTTGGCAATACAGATATGTAGATCTCCTCCCATTGTAACCGACTCTATGTAACCCTAACCCTCTCCGGTGTCTATATAAACCGGAGGGTTTTAGTCCGTAGGACAAACAACAATCATACCATGGGCTAGCTTCTAGGGTTTAGCCTCTCTTATCTCGTAGTAGATCTACTCTTGTACTACCCATATCATCAATATTAATCAAGCAGGAGTAGGGTTTTACCTCCATCGAGAGGGCCCGAACCTGGGTAAAAACATCGTGTCCCTTGTCACCATTACCATCCGCCTAGACGCACAGTTCGGGACCCCCTACCGAGATCGCGGTTTGACACCGACATTGGTGCTTTCATTGAGAGTTCCTCGTGCGTCGCCATTAGGAAGGATGCCTCATCCGTCTTTAAAAGGCGACTTTGTTGCTAAAGGAGCTTTGGCTATCGGCCAAACTCTCCGGCTGGGCGGTTTTCTTATGACCGCCTGTTCGGCCGCCGCGCTGACGATGACTTCTCGGGTCATCAGAAGCAATCTTCACGTCAACTCAGAACTTGCCGAGTAGTTAGATCCGACGGAGCTCTCTTCCTTAAGCGAGCTCCTGGATCGCATCGCCGCCCTGGGAGTCGCTACAGACTACGAACAGATTGGGCCTAAACCCGATCTGAGAGAGATTAACTCTACCCAGGTCACCCATCACGTTGCTGTGGTGGAGGAACAATGCGGCGACCCTTCATCTATCTTAAGGACTAACTGTGTCCGGATCCCCAATCTCTCCAAGCCGGATACCCGCGGAGGGAAGGACGACACTCAAGACCTGAACTTAGAATCAGGCAACGGGCTACATTCATTGGACAACATCCAAGAATCCAGGCTGTCGAGTTCGGAAACTCCTTGGCCCTTGAGCCTCAGATTGGGTGGGGTATCGGATCTAACTCCACCCACCCACCCGAACATAGGCGATCTATCCAAAATTAGGCAAGAGCCGAGGAAGCAGTACATCATTCTTGGGCGATTCCTCCCGGTTATGAACAGGATAAAGGACTGCCGTGAGGAAGGCGCAATTTCATTCTTACGCAATAATTGCGGACAAGGGAATCCTCAACGCCATAGGTCGCCGTGAAATTACGCTTTGCTGACTTGGCGTCCATAATACGAAATTATTGTGCGATGGAAAGCGCACAGAAAACCAAAGTAAGATTTTGGGACAATCGATACGAATACAAACCAGTCCGAAATAAAAGGGTGCATTATAGCCAATCACCGGGTTAAACACCAAAAACAAAAAACCCCTATGGGGCATGGAACCGTACTGGAGGGATGGCTCAACAGACCCTGTAAAATTCATAGTACAGAGGGCGCCACACCAACTCATAGCCTTAGAGCATGTTGGATACTCCGACAGGTGGCCAAAAGTGGCGAAGAGCTTCTAACCCCAGCATCCACAGAGCACCTGCCCAGGGATACCAGTACGGTATTAACAGTCTTTGAGACTTTCGCATCAAACAATATGCAACGAACACTCCATGACCTTGCGAAGTCTACCAAGTAGCAACAATAAATCCATGGGTAACACGGCTATTACCTTTAATGCCAGTGATGAACCTAAATTCTGAACAGACCAAGCACCAGCAGCATTGGTCCTCAGTCCAATAGTGGACGGCTTTCGCCTTACCAAGGTACTCGTGGATGGTGGCAGCGGATTGAACCTCATTTATGAGAAACCCTTCAAAAATGGAAATAGACTGGAGCCGCATTGGTGAAGCAGCACAACCTTTAGAGGAATAATACCCGGTCGGAAGCATGCTGCAGGGAAAAATCACCTTGGATGTGGTGTTGGCATGCCGGATAATTACAGGTCCGAGGAGGTCACGTTCCAAGTGGCCCGTTCAGCAGCGGATACCACGCTCTATTAGGGCGAGAGGCATTCACAATATTTCAAGCTATACCCCATTACAGTACATGAAGCTCAAAATGCCGGGCCCAGCGGAATAATCACTCTTGCTAGTGACCGGACATAGCACTCGCAGCCGAAAATAAGACAGCCGCACTAGCCCTTGAGGCACTATCCAAAGCCCTAGCGGCCGAGGCCTGCTGCGCTGCGCTCCATGGTGAACAGGGACGATGTGATACTCGATAAAAGATCCAAGTCCACCTCCTTTAAACCAGCAGACGAAATAGTCAAATTCCAAGTCCACCAGCGGACCCTACAAAAGCGGCCTCCATCGGGCACAATTAAACCACGATGTAGGCGCTGCACTACGAGAATTCCTCTGTGAAAATTGGGACATTTTGCTGGCACCCTTCGGACATGCCAGAATCCCACGCTGGCTGGCCGAGCACAGCCTAAACATCCTAAAAAGTTCAAGCCAGATCAAGCAGGCTCTTGGTGTTTCTCCGAACCTAAGAGACAAGCCATGGGAGAGGAGCTAGCCAAACTATTGGAGGCGGATTCATCGGAGATATAAAACATCCGGACTGGCTAGCAAACCCGGTGATGGTACCAAGAAGGACAAATCCTGGCGCCTATCGTCGATTTCAAGGACCTCAACAAGGCTTGCCCAAAGGATCCCTTCCCCTCCCGCATTGATCAAATTATCGGCGCTACCACAGGACATGATTCATTGTGTTTCCTCGTAGCGTACTCGGCTACCATCAAATCAAGATGGCGGAGCTGACCAAGCGGCAATGGCATTTATCACCCCATACGGCCCATTCTGCTTCAATACAATGCCCTTCGGGCTCAAAAACGCCGGCGCAACATATCAGCGCATGATTCAGACATGTCTGGCAAACCAGATCGGCAAAACAGTGGAGGCATACGTAAATGATGTGGTCGTCAAAACCAAGCATGTCGAAACTCTAGTAGACGACTTGAGGCTCACATTCAATAATCTTTGAACATATGACATCAAGCTTAACCCGGAAAAATGCGTTTTCGGCGTACCACCCGGAAAGCTCTTGGGCTTCATTGTATCCGGTAGAGGAATTGAAGCAAACCCATCCAAGATCCGAGCTCTGTCACAATTGGATATCCCAAAGGACCTCAAACAAATACAAAATTATTTGGATGTGTGGCGGCTCTAAGCCCTTTATCTCCGTTTGGGAGAAAAGGCATTACCCTCTATCGCCTCCTCCGCGCACGAACACTTTGAGTGGGCCGGATGCGCCACGGCCGGACTCGAAGAAATAAAAGCCATATTGGCAACAAACCCGGTCTGGCGCGCCCAACATGGGCGAACCAATGCTATTATACATCGCCACAACTCATCAAGTTGTAAGCGGAGCTTCGTTGTCGAGCGAAAGCGGACCGACACAAGTTTCCCCTTCAAAACCAGTTTACTACGTGTCCCTTGTCCTCCTCCATGCAAGTCACGGTATCCGCATTATCAAAAGATAGCGTCTGCGGTGTTTATGGCATCCGGAAGCTGCGACACTACTTTCAAGAGTGTTCGATAGCCTCGAAGTACCTCTTAACGACATTATAAACAACCGCGACGCGACGGGCGGATTGCCAAATGGGCCATTGAGCTCCTCCCATTCGACATAACCTATAAGCCACGGCGAGCCATTAAATGCATAAGTTTTGGCCGACCGTGGCGAATGGTGGCGAACTCCCTAAAAGTACGGCACATATTCCAGCTGGATCATGCACTTTGACGACTCCAAAATGTTGGCTGGTGCTGGGGCTGGCGTCGTTCAGCGTCCCCAACAGGAGATCTGTTCAATCGTACTCCAGATAATGTATCTGAGACTCCAACAACGCAGGCGAATCGAGGCCCTTCTACATGGTCTCCGGATGGCGGTATCCATGGGCATTCAACGCCTAGAGGTGCGAGGATTCAAACCTCGCGATATCCCAAATAAATGGAACTTGATGCCAAGGATCCGAAAATGGCAGCTTATCATAGCGCCGTCCTAAAAATGTCAGCTCGGTTGAAGGGCTCGAATTTCACCATATAGCTCGAGAAAACAATCGGGCATCGAGCGTCTTGGCATGCATTGGCGCCAAAGCGCGATGCCGTCCCCAATATCTTCTTAGAGGCTGTTCAAGCCATCCGTAGTATGGGAAGGAGTCCGGAAATAATAGCCCGGACCCAACAACACTGCCTAACACGAACATTACGACACTGGCTGGAGGCTCGCCAGCGAAGTAACATCTTCAGCCCATGTAATAATGGCAGTCATTGCCCCATGGGCGGAACCATTCCTAGCCTACCTAACCAGGCAGGAACTTCCGAGACCAAAACAAGGCACGCTGCATAGTGCGGTGATCTAAAGCCTATAAAGTCCATGAGGAGAGCTTTATAAGAAAAGCACGACGGAGTCCTTCAAAGGTGTATCTCTGAAGAGGAAGGCGTAATCTTACTGGCTGAAATTCATGCGGACTCGGCGGGCACCACACCGCAGCCGGGCCCTTGTAAGCAAGGCCTTCCGTACAAGATTTTATTGGCAGGCGGCCAGGCGGATCTCGGGACTTAGTCCAACGATCGTCGGTTGCCATCTCTTTGCTAATCAAAGCCACATGCCACCCACCGCCCTCCAAACTATACCCATCACTGGCCCTTCGTGGTGCAGGGGCTTGACATGGTTGGACCCCTTAAAGGAGGAACCCACAAGCAAAAATACCTACTGGTCATGGTGGATAAATTCACCAAATGGATAGAGGCCAATCCTGTTAAGGCGGCGAATCCGGACGGCGATAGACTTCATATCGGGGTGCATTACCTTTATTCGGCGTCCCCACAACATCATCACCGATAACGGCATGAACTTCATGGCCGACAAGGTCAAACTCTGGTGCAAAACATGGGCATCAAGCTCGACTATGCTTGATCTATCACCCTCAAACTAACGGTCAAGTCGAGTGAGCAAATGGTCTAATCATGGCGGCATCAAACCCAGATTAGTGCGGTCCTCAAGGAATCTAACACGCCTTTGGGTAGAGGAGCTCGACTCCGTACTGGGGCTGCGGACCACGCGAATTGCACCACCGGTTCACACCATTCTTTATGGTATCTGGCGCAAAGGCAGTTCGCCTGCGACATAATTCATGACTCACCTCGGCGTGCGCATATGCGAAAAGAGAAGCCGAGCTCGATCGGCGGGGACAGTTGGGCGCTTTGGAGGAGGAGCATGGCGTGGAAAAAGCCCGTTCCGCATTCTATCAACAGCAGGCTCGAAGATATCAAAGTAGAGACGTACGGGCCAAAACTTACAATGTTGGTGAGTTAGTTCTACGCCTGCCGGACAAGAAAAAGGACAAACTCAAGCCCAAATGGGAAGGTCCCTTTATTATCGACCAAGTCCTGACCGGTGGAACGTACCGTCTGCGAGATGCATCGGATAACCGACTCGAGCCGAACCCATGGAGCACAGCCCGTCTCCGAAGATTCTACGCCTAGCGCCGGATTCTGAGTTCATCTCCTTCCTCTGTCTATTTTTTATACATTAGTTGTCTTATATTTCTCTCCTTCTCCCTCTTTTTCTCTTACAGCCTTTAAAGGCTCGTTCACGCATTGTTCGCACACACTTGACGCGCTATCCGCGCTCATTATACCTGGGGGCTTCTTTAACAGAAGCTTATTTGTACGGGCTTTATGCCTAGCACATGTGTAACGCTTCCGCATGTACCTTTTATTCACCATTATATGCATCGATATGACTTAAGTTTTGGCCAAGCTGGGTTGCCTGGCTCCTGTGCTTACCCCTACGTCCCCGATTGTTCGGCTAGGTGGTAAAGGGAATATTCGGTCGGTGAACTAAAGATGATTTCTCACTTATTTATTTATCTGCCCCCAGATGTTTTTCTGCTTTTTTCGCAGTCTGGACATGCACTTTAAGGCATGCCTCCCAGGGAAAGGAACCCCTAAAGGAACTATTCCCCTGGAAGATGTTTCTTACTAACCATGTAATATAACATAACTAGTTGGGCACTTATGCATTCAAGCACTAATGACCCTACTTTGGTCTCCACGCATGCCCGGTTCTTACATAACCGTGAGGGTATTCGGACACACTCGGACTATAGGGTCCCGAGGTTGAAGCGAAAAGGTCCGCCATGACAAGCGATCTACAATCCGGCTAGAAGGCATTTTACATGTCATCTTCAATTACATAGTGAATTTGGTGGGTGTATTCCTCCTCAATACCATCTAATAGGCTGTCTAGTTTACAGTCCTGTTGGGAATACTTTGCAGCCAATTCTACTTGGCGTACACTAAGCTCACAGGATCTCCTTCCCGCCGGGCCCCACAGTCCGACCTCGGCCATGTGGTTTGGGTCAGCCTTCGTGTGCAGCGTCTTCACCATGGCCCGAGCCTCCTGGCGCCTTGACGGCAGCCGATATCTTCCATAATCGGAAGCACCGCCTGGCGCTCCCTTAAGCCTCTCTGCAAGCTCTCCAAGGCCTTGAGGCAGGGAGCGAGATAGCCACAAGGCACAGGCGGCGCCTTTCATCACTGCCGAACCTCGTTCATGCAGTTGTAAGAGCTCGGGAAGAAGGTCACCCGTAGAACCGGGCATTTCCTCTGCAGGACGACCTGTGAGCATACCTACAGACATAACTCTGTTAGTCGACTTCCTCGCCGAACTCTTTTTCAAAGTTCGTTCAAGCACTTACTAAAAATGCCGCGTCGAAGCTATCGATTCTCCTTCATGGAGTCCGACTGCTGGGCACGAACATCCTTTAGTTCCTCGCCCAGCTAGGTGTTGGCATCTTGGAGATTATTCTTCTCCTGCCTCACCCTCGTAAGCACGCTCTCCCCGGCCTTTAACCGGCGCAAGAGTTGTTGCTTGTCCGGATCAACTCTGGCGCCATCTGCAATGATATTGTCAGATTTACACACACGCCGCACTTCACAACATACTTATCTTTCGAAGCGCATATTACCAAAGGGGGTCTCCTTGGCCTCCCCTGCAGCAGCTAGTGCGACCTCAAGTTGGGCTTTGCACTCTTCCAGCTCCTGGGACAGTTGGGTATTCTTTTTTGTAAGATCCTGCATAACAAATGATCCTTAAATCAGTTATTCTAACTATTTCAGGTCTCGGGGGCTACTGGTATATATAACCATCAAATTTTCTCACCCGTATGTCCTTCACATACTGCTCCATGGCTCTGGCTAGACCATTTTGAGCGGCACGGAGGTGCGCATCTCCCGGATTGAAGGCATCCAATGCCTCTTGGGAGAAACATGCGTCACGAAGAACTGTCCGGCGGCTTTGTGATTCATGGCACTCTCCACCTCGGAATTGGTGGCAGATAGTCCGTCGGCATCCTCTGTCGGAGGTGTCCAATGCATAACTTCGTGTTAGCCTCCGCACGGACTGGCTTTGGAGCACGGCTAGTGGAGGCTCGATTGGCAGCCTCACCGGATATAGTCCGGCGAGCGCTCTTTTTCCTGAAGGGAGCACGAGCGTTAGTATACCTTCCGGGAATAAAACTTGGGAATCAGATGGCATGCCATACCGTTGCGCTGGCGTCTCAATCCGGACCACACTTCTTTTCAGCCTGCTGGGCCTTGCTGCCCCTTGTTGGCTAGCCACCGCAGGCTCGGCCTTCCGCCTCAAGGGCTCCCCCTGCAAAACGCCACTGATGTACGGTGATCAAAGATAAGCACGGTTGGATCATTTTCAAAGTATTGGGACTTCGGTCTCAGTTACCTGTGTGGCTGGAAATATTCCGGGGTAATCGGCCGTAATGGCGACCAAGGCATTGTCGATGCTCAGTTGGTAAAATACCCCATCGATCAGCTCCACGGATATGTCCGGATCCTCTTGGGAGGCCGGATCAAGGGACCGTTCCGGATCCTCGAGTTGTGGAGGAGGGCTGTTTATATCCTTTACGGCCCGGCGCAATTCCTGCGTCGAAATCACAAGATAAGGTACTTAACTATGGGAATATGGAACGGATGGGCATAAAGAAGTGTCCGCTTACCTAGCTTGGAGGATCATACATAGAAAATCCGCCCTGTGGATTGACGCGGAGGAACTCCTCCTCTTCTCCCTTGTACAATGCGGGCAAGACCTTCGTCAGAGCAGCAACCGATCCCGGCCCCTTACGGCCGCAGCGGGTGGCATCATCCTCCCCGTTGGAATCCCACATGGGGTGGCCTCTATACTGAAGTGGCTGCACCCCCCGCATAATGCATGTGGCCATGACCCCGATCATGGTCAGTCCGGAATGAGCTAATAATCTTATCCGGCTCATCAGGTAAAGGACGTCCCTGTCGTTTTCCTTCTGAGGGCTCCGTGGGCGCCAGCTTAAGCGCTTCTTCAAGGGAGCATTATTGAACTCAGGAAGGCCGATCCGAGCAGGGTCGGCGAGGACATCTTCTATATAAACCATTACGAAGGCCGGTCTTGGACACCTTCTTTGGGGTTCGGATAGATATCCGGTCCCGGCGATGCGCCATAGTTGGCTCCGCCACTTGATATATCGACCCCTCCACGAGAGCGGGCACAAGGCGAACAGCTTCTTCCACAGCGTGAAATGAGCCTCGACGCCCAAGAACAGCTCACAAAGGGCTACGAAGCCCGCAATATGCAATATGGAGGCAGGCGTAAGGTTGTGCAGCTGGAGGCCATAGAACTCTAGGAGACCCCGGAGAAACGGATGAATTGGAAATCCGAGCCTCTTATTAGATAAGGGACAAGGCATACCCGCTCTCCTTTGGAGGGATTGGGGATGCTCTCCGCCTGCTTTCTGCCATTATAGGTGGCGAGTCCGGCTCGAACTAGGACCATAAAGGCTGGGGGAAGAAATCCCTTAGTTTGGAGCGTCACTAGCTCGCTGTGTGGGACGGAACATCTCTCCCAATCTCGGTGAGGATGGGAGAAGCGAGAGGAGGAGCTGCGTCGGTAGCCATGATGGAATGGATTTACATCCGGATGCGCTCCGATGAATGCTTCATGAAGGAAAGATGGTGTGATTCGGATCTAAATCCTCGTCTCTTTTATAAGGCAGCTTATTCGCGCAGCTAGGGGGGTAAAAGTAAAAACACCCTGGCTTTCCGCATTCGTTTGACACGTGGAAGATGACAATTATTGGGCGTGGAAGCCAAGGAGCACAATATTCACGAGAAGTTGGACACTATTCAACAGGTACACAGAATTTGGAGAAGAACCCGCCTTGCAATGCCGAAGACAAATCTGCGCGCCGGACTCATCGTCATTGAAGCCTGGTTCGGGGGCTACTGAGGGAGTCCCGGATTAGGGGGTGTCTGGATAGCCGAACTATAACCTTTGGCCGAACTCCTGGACTATGAAGATACAAGATTGAATACTTCGTCCCGTGTCCGGATGGGACTTTCCTTGGCGTGGAAGGCAAGCTTGGCAATATGAATATGTAGATCTCCTCCCATTGTAACCGACTCTATGTAACCCTAACCCTCTTCGTTGTCTATATAAACCGGAGGGTTTTAGTCCGTAGGACAAACAACAATCATACCATAGGCTAGCTTCTAGGGTTTAGCCTCTCTGATCTCGTGGTAGATCTACTCTTGTACTACCCATATCATCAATATTAATCAAGCAGGAGTAGGGTTTTACCTCCATCGAGAGGGCCCGAACCTGGGTAAAAACATCGTGTCCCTTGTCTCCTGTTACCATCTGCCTAGACGCACAGTTCGGGACCCCCTACCCGAGATCCGCCGGTTTTGACACTAACACCAGCCATGTTGGCAATTCAAGATTTGAATAATATAATCCGGTACGAAAACCTCAATCATTCAATATCATGATGACAATCCAGCCAAGTTTAGTTATGAAAGATGTGAATACCTTATCGGTTGACCAGTAAACCGGAGTTTAAATACTCGGCGGCTCTTGGTTGATGGCGACTTAATGCACATTCATGGTAAGCCAGAATTTTTATAACCCGACGGCTTATAGCCTTTGAGAAAATCCAGAATAGATAACCCTTTTGGAACATCAATTTTGATGATGAGTTTGAACTTAATCATTTATATAAGTCATAGTCCTACAAATCCTGCACAGAGTTTAAACAACATATGCTCTGGCGACTGTGATATTGAATTTGCACTGCCTGTTTATGTGACCTGCACAGTAAGGGTGATAACCCAATCTTTAAAAGCCAGTACTTCCAAATGTTTGATGATTGTCATACGCTGGCGACTTATCGTCCAAAGCCAAGCCGGGTTTAATCGAAACCACATATATGCTTCAGACATGAACAAAAAGTCTCAAGACAAAACCAAAGATTGTTTTCAAAAAACTTAAGTCAAACAAAGAGAAAAATTTGAGGCTTCTGATTCGAATACGATCAGTAAACCGGACCAAAGGGGTTAAGCTAGGATTCAAATACGATCATGTAGCCCCCAGTGGCTTTGGAGTTGCGCCGGTCAAGAGGGTACCGACAGCTATGTTCTCTTTGGTTCGAATACGACCTATGTTTGAACAGGAAGCCCCCAAATGACCTTGAGAGTTTTTTAATGACTCTGATTCAAATACGATCAAAGTTGGACCCAAAAGGGGTTAAGCTATGATTCGTATATGATCAAGAAACCCCTAGTGGGCTTACTCCTCGACCTAAGCTTGAAATGGAAGCCCCCAAATGACCTTGTGAGCTGTCCTCGAGGGGCACCTATGTTTGAACTATGCTTTTGCAACAGACTCTCTTTGGTCCCTTTAACCTGGGTAGTAAGCCCCCAAGTTTACTGTAAGCATGGCGTATAAGCCGGATCAAGAGGGATATTCACAGCTATGCTCAATGAGCAGGAAGCCACCAAGTGATCAATAGTATGATAAGCCAATAAGGCAGGATAACCCATGTTTGAACCGCGCATTATGGCAGCAAATTCTCTTTGGCAACCTTTAATTTTTCTGAGAACTCAAACTTGCGAGAGATGATTTCTTTTTGAACCGGAATGTCAAACCAGATATTGAGAGCTTTAAAGTTTTGTGAGAGACAGTGTTACCTTGAGCCGGATTTTAAACCGGGATCTTTATTTTGAGCCGCAAATTTTCTGACGGCCTTTAAATTTTCAACAATATAACAGTAGCCTCCAGGACCGGGTTATCTTTCCCTCCAATGACCCGGGGTTCTTGAATCTCACAATATTTTCTAAGTCATATCATCATAGCCCCCGAGTCATAAGACTACTCGAGGAGTTGGCTTGAGACTCTCCATATTTGACCATAGCATAAGATGCATATCATTGGCTTTAATAGCACGATGTGAATCCACAATACGTTGAAGTGACTGCGGCGGTTTATAAATGATCCTGTATGAGCCATGTCAGTAACTCGGCCAATGGTTCCTTCCAACTAGCTGCTTGAAATTAACCAAACTGTAGTTGCGGCGACTTGTGCGCATGCCCATTGATCCACCCAGTGCGGACGGCGGTTCATAATACATGACAATTTGCCCCCAATTTCTTGGAAGGAAAACCAGGCTACCCAAGCAGTGATTTGCTCATACTCAATAAACAGCTCACGCAGACAGGTACGGTCCGGTGTGTTGATGTAGACTAGGCCGCGAGAGACGGACGAAAAAGACGACCGCCGCATCAGAGGCGGTTCAGACAGATGAATCGGTCGCGGTGCCGTAAAAGGGCGCGGGCGAGTCAACCACGTCGTTTTTGATGTAGTGAACAATTATCCTGCATCAACAATATTGTAGACCAAGGCAAAGATAAACTGCTTTTTGACAAAAAATAATATGTGCCAATAAAATATATTTTAGATGGATATCACCTGATGTGTCATGCTAGAAATTATCCACTGCGGAATTGATGATCACGACGGTGAAGTTGAAATCAATCACGGGCGGGTCGTCCGTGGGAGCAGACAGATGAGTCGGCCGCGACGTTGTAAGCCGGTGTGGTCGCGAGAGACGGCCACAACATTGTAAGCCGATGCGGTCGGGCGAGGCAATCGCAGGCGCGGATGACGATTTAGTCGTGTATGTTGTTAAAACAGGGAGTAGTGATTTATTTATGTATCCGCCCAGCAGCAAGATACGGGCAAGCGCTAGTACAAAAAGCATATTGGTGTACGCCCCTTTGTGACACCTTTGTAACAATTAAAGGTCCTGCGAAAAATACCACAGACCAGAGTAATTGTTCTCAAACAATTTAATATGTACTGATAACATATATAGAGAAGATAGCACCTGGTATTTTCACCGGGTGAACATGGACAACGTATTCATTGCACCCTTAACCTCACGTGGAGTAGTAGTGGCCACGGTGGTTGCTCGCTGCTAGCGGCGACTTACGAGTGGCGGTTCAGTGATGCACACGGTAGCGAGGCCGGATCGGGCAGAACCGCTCGCGCTGGGGCGGCTTAGCACAGTCATAGGTGGCGGCTCGGAGCGAGGGTAATCGCAGGATCCATGTCCTCCTCTGGGTCATCCTGTATAAACAGTACAGGCTAGAGAAAAGAAGATATTTTCTAAAAGAATTAACATGTACAGACACAAAAAAATAGTGTTGAGAACACCTGGTTTTTCGTCGGACATAGCAATCAAAGCAAAATTCATCATGCAGCCTTTAATGGGTCTTCGTATCCACCCATGCATCCATCAAGCTCTGGAGGGCGTGCCCAAACAACATTTTTTTATGCCAATATACATCATTGCATTGGCCATGACCAATCATGTTAACTTTGGCTGATTCCTGTATTAGACCTCCTGTGAGATGTACTAGTAGTGTTTTTCTTATTCTCCTTTCTTTCGGTCTTTGACTTCCGCAGATTGCCATTGCATGTGCGTGCAACAAGTCGTCAAGGCGGCTCGAGGTCAGTGAAGTAGCTCGGCGAAGCAGAAACTGTGAAGCAGGGAGCAGCAGCGACTAGAAGCAGGGCCTTGAGGCGCTTTGGCAGGTCAACCGACGTGCGGGAGGCGAAGCCGGCAACCGGCTGGTGTGGCGGAAAACAGTCGAGGGCGCGAGCGCGAGCGGCGCGAGCCAGCGGCGCGATTGATGTAAAGGAGCAAGGCCGCAACACTTTACGGCGGCGATGGTGACCCGGTGCTGGACGAGCGCAAGGAGATCTCGCAGCTGTCATCCGTTGATTGATTCATAGCACAAGTATTTGGATGCTTTCCTCACCAAACGGAGTACTAATCGGTTTAGTACTTGTTGACAGCGATGGATTGACTTGTACAGTAGTAGACTTTGGTCATCACGCCCGAAAGTGATAGCGGTAGACTTCTGTTTCCCCCTATGATTTGGCCCTCTCGTGAAAAACAGCTGACGTGCATGTGAAGCATAGCAGGAATCGGATCTGGTTGTTAAATTCCAACATCTGACGTCTCCTTGCAGTATGTTTGCTGCATCGAAAGACTTATATCGATCTTGGTGACTTATGGTGGTGCACAAGCGCAACCCGAACTTCTCTTCGACTTTTTAAATCTCCCAACACTTAAATCTGGACTGATGAACTTTGAAGCGGCGGCTCACGGCGCAGCCCTAAATTTTTGTTTAACCTTTAAACCCCACAGATCATCAATCTAGTCCAACGAACTTGAAACTGATGCAGATTCTTTCAGACTGGCTCTTCTTCGTCCAAAAAGTTGCGAGATCCTCGATCCCTAGGAGAGATCCCTCCAAGAACTCAACACCACCGTGCGATAGCCCCACGGTGGGCGCCAACTATCATGGAATTGTGACGGCAGATGTCCTAGTGTGAGGACTTAGTCGTGAGACCAACACATCTTTGTAGTAGCTTCAGAGGGGTTGAGCGGAATCGAGAGACGCAACACAAGACAAGGATTTAGACAGCTTCGAGCCCCGGGAAAAATCATCCAGTAATAGCCCTACATGCTATTTGTGGCTAGGTCTTATTATGATCATGAGGGAGTCGCCGGTAAACCGGCTCTTTGTGTCTAGCCCTAGAGATTGTTTCTTGTTACCTGTCCCTCTTTGGGGTGCCCTGCCCCTCCTTATATAAGTTGAAGGGGCGGGTTACATGACTAGTCCTAGTAGGATTAGGATTACTCAATTACAAGTGGAGTCCTAGTCTTACTTCCTTTGTAAGGGAATATTCATTACGCTTTCCTCTTAAGCCGGCCCGCCAGAGTATAAGCCGGCCTTCTAGGCCTTGGGCGCTGGCATCCATGTGAAACACCTGCCGGGTCACCAATGAGTCTTCAGGCTCGTGAGCCGTCAGACCAGTGAAGCGCCAGGCTTGTGAGTCGCCAATCCTCCAGCGGGTTACCAATGAAAACGCCATGTCCCAGCCAGGTCATATATCCGGCCGGGTCATACCGCGGGGTATATCCCCGACACTAAGACTAAGATATTTCCCTCAAAGACAAGGGGAGGTAAGGAACTGCCATCCAGTTCTGCTTTAGATTCACCTTCTATCATAAATAAACTTGCAACACCACCACATGTTATTAATTCTGGTATGTCGCAAGTTATTGATGATGCTACTTCTGCTATGGATAATGCTTATGATGATGCTAGTACCTTGCTTGATAATGATGATGTGCCACTTGGTGACTTTCTTGATGAACAAATTCCTAGAGTAATACAACATGATGTTGTTGAATCTGATGATGAGCTTGAAACAGAAACTCCTGAAACACCTGCTAGAACAAGCCCTCCTAGATATGAATTGCCTAAGGTACCGGTAGGTTATGTTATGAATGAGGAGACAACTAGAGATATTCTTGCTTGTAAGGATAGATATGATCTAGAGAAATTATTATGCAAGTATAAAGAAAAATCTCTGAATGCTAGAATGAAATATGATCCTAAGTTTGCTACTTCACCTAATTTTATTGATGATAAGGATTATGAATTCTCTATCGACCCAGAGTTAATTACTTTGGTTGAATCTGATCCTTTCCATGGTTATGAAACTGAAACTGTTGTGGCACATCTTACTAAGTTGAATGATATAGCCACCCTTTTTAGTCATGATGAGAAGACTCGTTATTACTTTATTCTCAAATTATTCCGTTCTCATTAAAGGGTGATGCTAAAGCTTAGTACAATACTTTTGCTCCTGGTTGTGTGTGTAGTCCCCAGGATATGATTTATTACTTCTTTGAAAAATATTTCCCTGCTCATAAGAAACAAGCTGCGTTACAGGAAATATTTAACTTTGTTCAAATTAAAGAAGAGAGTCTCCCACAAGATTGGGGGAGGCTTTGCCAATTACTTAATGCCTTGCCTGATTATCCTCTTCAGAAAAATGAAATACTTGATATCTTCTATAATGGACCAACCGATGCTTCTAGGGACTTCCTAGATAGTTGTGCTAGTTGTGTTTTCACGGAACGAACCATTGGGAAGGCTGAAGAGTTATTGAATAATATATTGAAAAATTATGATGATTGGACTCTTCTTGAACCACCACCTAAACCCACTCCGAAGAAGAGGGGTATATTATATCTCAGTCCTGAAGATCTGCAAGAGGCAAAGAAATCTATGAAGGAAAAAGGTATTAAAGTGGAGGGCGTTAAAAATTTAGCTCCTATTGAAGAAATAAATGGGCTTAATACACCACCACTGCCTAAGGTGGTAGAGGTAAATTCTATAATGAAGTTCAATGATAATGACAATCCTCACAATATGCACCCTAGCCAATGCCTTTATGAGTTTAAAAACTACATTGGAAAACAAGACCACTTCAATGCAAATGTTATGAAACAATTGAAATACAATTCTGATATGATTGCTCGCTTGAGTGACTTGTTATTTAGAATCTCAAATGATGCTAGAGGTGTTGGAAAGCATGCTTCTATGGTTCAAAATCAGTTGGAACAAGTTGCTAAATATCAAAGAGAATTGCTTGCTGAAATGAATAACAATAAACATGACTTTGTTGTTAGAGTTGCAACTAGAGGAGGTAAAATGACTCAGGAACCACTTTATCCTAAGGGACACCCAAAAAGAATTGAACAAGATTCACAAAGAGTTAACACTGATGCACCTAGTCCTTCTAGAAATAAAAATAAGAAGAAAAATGATAGGACATTGCATGCTTCTAGTGAACCTGAAATAAAAAACCCTCCTAATAATGATAATGAAACTTCTATCTCAGATGCTGAAACTCAATCTGGTAATGAACACTCACCTAGTAATAATGAAAAATATAATGATGAGGTTCATGAGAACACTTAAACAAATAATGAAAAAGAACCAGATAATGATGTTGAGATATAACCCCCTGTTGATCTTGATAACCCACAACCTAAGATTAAGAGGTATGATAAAAGTGACTTTGTGGCTAGAAAACACGGTAAAGAAAGAGAACCATGGGTTCAAAAACCTATGCCCTTTCCACCTAAGTCAACTAAAACGAAAGATGATGAAGAATTTGAATGCTTTGGTGAAATGCTGAGGCCGGTCTTCTTGCGTACTCGCTTGACTGATATCTTGAAAATGCCTCCTTATGCAAAGTATATGAAAGACATCATCACTAATAAGAGAAAAATACCGGAAGATGAAATCTCCACTATGATTGCTAATTACACTTTTAAAGATGGAGTACCTACCTAAAAAACTTGGAGATCCGGGAATACCAACTATACCTTGCTCTATCAAAAAGAATTATGTGAAAACTGCTTTGTGTGATTTAGGAGCTGGTGTTGGTGTTATGCCTTTATCTTTATATAAAAGACTTGATTTGAATAAACTCACACCTAGTGAAATATCTTTGCAAATGGCTGACAAATCAACTGCCATACCTATCTGTATTTGTGAGGATCTGCCCGTTATTGTTGCTAATGTTACTATTTTGACTGACTTTGTTATACTTGAGATGCCCGAGGACGACAACATGTCGATTATCCTTGGTAGACCCTTCTTGAATACTGCAGGGGCTGTTATAGATTGCAATAAAAGCATGGTCACTTTTCATATCAATGGTAATCAGCATACGGTGGACTTTCCGAAGAAACAATTCCAAGTGAATGGTATTAATGTTATTGAAAAATCTCCGACAATCACTACTGGAAGTTTTCAAATACCTCTACCTACTGCCAAAAAGAAATATGAAATGCTTACTTTTGGGGACATTCATACCCCATTGAGGTAACCTAGTGAATTACGATAGTTCTTCGGTTTCATGCTAATCGAAAGTGGTTGTTAATAAGACCTGATCAACCCTATTAATGGATCATTTTTTAGCGGTATGAAGTTGATGAATTTAGTAAGCACTACCTTTTGTCCCTACTTTTTTTCCTGTTTTTATTAGTTAAATAAAATAAAATGTCATGTTTTGTCTGTTTTCTGAATTTCCCGTGCAATAAAAATGACCCAAAAATAAAAGTTCTCAGAATGCTCTGAAAATTTAATACGATTTTTTCCGAATATTTAAGAATTTCTGGTGCAAATAATATCAGAGGTAGGTGCACCAGGTGGGCACAACCCACCTGGGCGCGCCAGGACCCCCAAGCGTGCCCTGGTGGGTTGTGGTCCCCACGTGGGCCCCTCACTTACCCCTTCACACCACATAATCACTCACCTCCAGAAAAAATTCTCCATTGCTCTCTCTGCCCTGTTATTTCTCTCAAACCCGCGGATTTCGATCTCTTTGCTCGAAGCTCCGTTTCTGAAACTGTTTCGAGGGATTGTTGCTTGGTATGTGACTCCGCCGCTTGTCCAATTAGTTTTTGTTTTAGTGGTTTATATTTTGAATAATTAGCTACTCTTGGTGCTGCTCTAGATGAGCTTGCATGTTAAATTCTTAGAGTTCTAAGTAGTTTGAATGCTTGCTATGGCCTCTACGTATCCCTATGAGTAGTTGCTACCAATTTTGTGAAGTTTTCTTGAGAAAAATTTGTGGACTAAATTTTTTAGAATTTTTGTTCATAGGAAAAAGATGAAAATATTTAGGAAGTTTGCTTCCAAGAAGAACTCCAAGGGTGTTATTGGGGAGTCATCTGACAGTGATTTCCATCCTCGGAGGTTGGCAGACGTACGGATGTGTAAATGGCCGCACACCCAGTTCATGGAAGAGGTTGGAATCCTTCAGGAGTTCACACAATATGCTGCTAATGCCGGCCTCAACGACTTCATCGCAGATGAGTGTGAACAGCATCAAATCCTCACAAACATCTTCGTTCAAAGTTTTACTTTCTTTCTAGGAATAATCCTCCTGAAGTGCGGTTTTGATTTATATACTGAAAACCATCAGATACCACTTACTGAATTTTGTAACATATGCATGATCACTTCTGACGGGAGTTTAGTTGAGCCTAGGCCAACAGAGTTTGAGGCCTTTTATTGCACCTTGACAGTGGGAGATGAGAGAGGGGTGTCAGCTATCACTGTCGCGGGCTTGCATTTTCCTGCTGTTCATTACGTTGCTCTTTTCATTGCAAAATGCTTGCTTGCTAGAGAGAAGGTGGGTGCACTCAGTTCACCAGACCTTGCTATTTTACGTCATGCACTAGAGGGTGACAACACATCTAGCTTGAGAAATATTGTGGCTCATCGCCTCCACCTTAATAAGTCCAAGGGTAAAATACATGGTGGGATTTTTGCTATTCGTTTGGCAGCTCACTTTAATGTTGAGATATGCCATCATGATTACCCTCTGGCCAAGGTTTACCTAGACCGCGCGGCCATGGAACACCACCATTTTATTGCACGACATTAGCCTGCCATTCTATCCCTTATAACCTGTTTTTTAGCATTGAAACTCGTGATATTATTCCATTGCCTACTCCTGCTTTGTTTGATTCTGTTGCCAGGGGCGGATATAGGATTATGCCTACGGACATCATCGCCTACCGGAATGATCAGGCTGTTGCAGAGGCAGCGGAGGAGCGTCAGCAGTGGGATGACTGGATGCCTGCTCCTCAGCACCCCGACTACTATCCAGGTTACTGACCGATTACCAATTTGGGCCAAAAGCCTAAGCTTGGGGGAGTACGTGTTTCTCACCGACATTACATTCATGTTTACTTATTTCATTTGTCGGTGTTCACACTTTTTCATTGTATCATCCATGTAAATTTATTTTCTTGCTTTCTTCTTGTGTGTTTGAAAAACCTTAGAAAAACAAAAAATAATTAGTTGTAATTAGTTTACTTTCTATGCATGCTTAGCTGTAGCACTAAAAATAAAACCCAAAAAAGATTTCCTTGTTATTCTTTTGCTTGTTGGGAGTTTTCCCGTGTAAATAGTTTTTCTCGTTTTTTCTTTTCCATTTTATTTGCTTGTTCAAGAAAAACCAAAAACTCCAAAAATATTTCAGTATGTTTCTTTGAATTTCTTTTCTTTTTATTTGAGTCATACCAAGGAGAAGACCACGAAGAAAATGTTGAGTGGCTCGCATATGAATAATTGTTGATCTAATGAAGAGCACATTTTACCTTGTCTTCTCCTGTTGAATAAAATGTTTTGCAGATTCCAGCTTAGTCCACGACACTCCTGCACTGTTATTATTTTAATATCATTCGGCCGTGCAAGTGAAAGGCAATAATGACGATATTCGATGAACTGGCCGTGGCAGAGAGAAACTGGTATGAACTCGACTTGTTCTATTTGTGTAAATATGTTTAACCTAGTGTCCATGATTCAGCCCATTATGATTAAACGTGTTTGCAATGACAATTAGAGATTATAGTTTCTCATGCCATGCATAAGTAGCTGGGAGTGGATAATGATTTATCTTGGATATCAACATTGCGTTAAAATGATTGTGATGTAGTATGATGATATGGTATCCTCCTTTGAATGTTCGAGTGGCTTGACTTGGCGCATGTTCATGCATGCAGTTGAATCAAAACCAACATAGCCTCTATGATATTTATGTTCATGGTGTTCATATCCTACTCATGCTAGCGTCCAATGTTACTTATGCATAATGCATGTTCATGACCATTGTTGCTCTCTAGCTGGCCGCTTCTCAATCTAATTGCTAGCCTTCACCTGTACTAAGTGGGAATTATGCTTGTACATCAAAAACCTTGAACCCAAAAGTTGTTCCAGATGAGTCCACCATACCTACCTATATGCGGTATTACCCTGCCGTCCTAAGTAAATTTGCATGTGCCACCTCTAAAAACTTCTAATAAATATCCTTTTTTGTGTGCCTGGATCGTTCATGGAACGACAGGAGGTGGTCGGTATCTTCCATGCTAAGCAAGTTATTCTTAGGTCGAGTGTTTACTCACTCGCCATCACACGAGAAAAGGGCAGTAATAGGGATTCCTAGCCCCGAACTCAAAAAATGCAAATAATTAAACAAAACTCCCCCGGGACTGTTGTCAGTTTGGACTGCATCCATTGTTTCAGACAAGCCGTGGAATGTGATTGTTGGTGGTCGGGGAGTAAACCTTTACTTTTATCGCTTGGGAACCGCCATTACCTTGCTTAGCATGGAAGATATTGATAACTGATGGTCGTGAAGTAAATGAGAAAGGTGCATGTCTCAAACTATCATTTACCTTAGTTTAAAAACTTGAGCTCTGGCACCTCCGCAAATCACTGCTTCCCTCTGCGAAGGGACTATCTATTTACTTTTATGTTGTGTCATCACCTTCTAGAACAAGCGCTAGAACCTGAGAGCACTGTTGTCATGAATTATGCATTGTGTGTAGCTAATGTTGGGTGCATCGTGACTGGATCTTTTCTACCATGAATTACAATTTAGTCGCTGCTTGAACTTTGGAGGTGCTCTGCATTTATGTTTTGCAGTCTCAGAAAGGGCTAGCGAGATACCACTATTGTCATATTATATCATGGTTGTTTTGACAACGTGTTGCTGTTTGAGATATCTTATTATTGCTCGTTAGCTGATTATGGCATTGATATGAGTTAATATAATCTTTAAAATTTACTGTCGGCATGGTTAGTTATAACGTTGGCTGAAAACCTGGGTGCTGTTTAAGCTTATTTATGAAAACAAAAGCAACAGAGTTCGTAAAAGTTTTTCTTTTTCACTTTCAGTTTATCAACTGAATTGCTTGAGGACAAGCAAAGGTTTAAGCTTGGGGGAGTTGATACATCTCCAACATATCTACTTTTCCTAACGCTTTTCCTCTTGTTTTGGACTCTAATTTGCATGATTTGAATGAAACTAACCTCGGACTGACGCTGTTTTCAGCAGAACTACCATGGTATTGTTTTTGTGCAGAAATAAAAGTTCTCAGAATGGAACGAAACTTTGCGAGGATTTTTTATACAATAAACAAGAATTTCTGGAGCCAAGACCCACCGGAGGGAGGCACCTGGGTCGGTACAACACACCAGGGCCCCCCTCCTGGCGCACCTATGTGGGTTGTCCCCACCTGGTGGCCCCATAGACCCTAAAACCGACGCTATAAAATCCTATTTTTCCAGAAAAAATCTGGGAGAAAGAATTATCACGATGCAGGAGACGGAGCCGTCGTCACCTCCTGTTCTTCCTCGGGAGGCCAGATCTGGAGTCTGTTTGGGGCTCCGGAGAGGGGGGTCTTCGTTCTTCATCATCACCAACCCTTCTCCATCGCCAATTCCATGATGCTCCCCACCGGGAGTGAGTAATTCCTTCGTAGGCTCGCTAGTCGGTGAGGAGTTGGATGAGATTCATCATGTAATCGAGTTAGTTTTGTTAGGGCTTGATCCCTAGTATCCACTATGTTCTAAGATTGATGTTGTTATGACTTTGCCATGCTTAATGCTTGTCACTTTGGGCCCGGGTGCCATGAACTCAGATCTGAACCATTTATGTTATCATCATTATATCCATGTTCTAGATCCGATCTTGCAAGTTATAGTCACCTACTACGTGTTATGATCCGGCAACCCCGGAGTGACAATAGTCGGGACCACTCCCGATGCTGACCGTAGTTTGAGGAGTTCATGTATTCACTATATGTTAATGTGTTGTTCCGGTTCTCTATTAAAGGAGGCCTTAATATCCCTTAGTTTCCAATAGGACCCCACTGCCACGGGAGGGTAGGACAAAAAATGTCATGCAAGTTCTTTCCATAAGCACGTATGACTATTTACATAATACATGCCAACATTATATTGACGAACTGGAGCTAGTGTCGTATCACCCTAGGTTATAACTGTCTCATGATGAATATCATCCAACAAGTCATCAATCCAGTGCCTACGAATTTATCTTATATTGTTCTTGCTAAGTTACTACTGCTATCATCACTTTTACACTTGGCACAAAATTACTGCTATCACTGCTACCGTTACCGTTACTGCTGCTACTATTATCAAAACAATCATACTACTTTGCTACTGATTACTTTGCTGCAGATAATTAATCTCCAGGTGTGGTTGAATTGACAACTCAGCTGCTAATACCTTCAAATATTCTTTGGCTTCCCTTGTGTCGAATCTATAAATTAGGGTTGAATACTCTACCCTCAAAAACTATTGCGATCCCTTATACTTGTGGGTTATTAGGATACATTATCATTACCTCCACCAATATGCACTGCCACCCGGTAATCTTCTTACCAAGTGTCTGGCTTCGACTCACGGGTGAACTTTCTCACACCAGCATCCAATCTGAAGTTGGGTGGGATCTCAGCGGCTCGGATGGCTCTGCTGAAACACTCGGGACTAGAAATGAATGCCCTGCTTCCATTCGGACGATCTCTATCAAGCCCCTCTCTATTAGCTCTGCCCCTATCAACCAAACCTTGCACGAGGAGTGACCTCGCATCGAACCCAGGCTCCCTTGGGTCGACTGGAGCCCTCCGCTCGCCGAACGGGCGCCTGTCATCATACCGCCGGGGAGTGTACAAACCTCCCCTCAGAGGGGTGTAGGCACTCAACAGTGGTCATCACAGGGATAACGAGGATCGAACTATCTGTGGCCCTGACCAAGGAACTGGTCCCGACGGTAATCACGATCTTCATGCTGCAGAGGCGATCTCGGGCTATGTGCCGACTGAACTGTGTCTGCAACCACAGGTCTGCTATGAATTCTGTTACGTGACTGAGAAACAGCTGAGTTCTGCTCTCCCGTTGCCCGGAGCAATGCCCGGATCTGCTACAAACCTCTACCAGCTTCTGAATGGAATGGCTGAATTGAATCTGCTATGCGTGCAGCTGCTGCAACATTTTGGGTCAGAGTACGGTATACCTGACATTCTTCTCGAGGCTCAGTCGGAAACAGCTGTCTTGGCCATCGACTGGAATCTGGATTCTGTTGGTGAGCCCGCTCGTCGAGTGCTTGTTAAAGATTTTCCAGACACGTACGCTCAGCCAAGATGGCCAAGCGCGCATCCTCAAAGCCCGAGTCCCGGAGGTCTCCCCAACGATAGGAGTTTGGAGCGCCTAGACGTTGCAGCGATGTAGTTCTTCCCTATACTCCGCAGTGAGGGCTTGGAGATAGTATTCGTCATGATCACACGATGGGTCGCTGCTGCCTTCATCGCCGCCACCACGACGAAATCTGGGCGGAGTGCGCTGGGAGTTGACCATGAGGACTTCAGCCGCAGGATCGTTGCTCTCACACTTTGAAAGTGTATCTGAGTGACTAGCTGGTAGATCGAACAATCCGTAGAGGGATTCATCGGGCTCGATTGCCGCGACTTGAGGGGTGGTCGACTAGCGATCCACCGCATGCTTCACCCACCGCTGGAGCCGCGAACGACTAGATCGCTTGCAACGGCGGATAGCGGGGAGCAAAGATACCACGGGAGCTGACCGATACTGGGTCGACGGCTGCCGCAGAAGGACGCCACATGCACTCGCGTGAAAGTGTGCCGCCCCGCGTATGGGGAGGGCCTCGGTGTTGAGGGGGGCTTCTTGGAGCCATGCGAAGTTGTTGGCAATGAAAACGAGCGCGCCGAGACGGATCTCGCAGCCTAGAGCCAAACCACCGCCAGAAACCATGTTGAAGGAGAACGGAATTGGCAACCTCACCGAAAGTCCCTCAGACGCCGCCCCACGGTGGGCACCAACTATTGTGGGAATGAGTCTGACAGTAAGAGTAAGGGGTACGTAGGAGCAGGCAGAGTCCTAGCTAGGGCGAGGTTGTACACACAGGTTTACGAGTTCACTCCCCTCTCGGAGGAGGTAATAGCCCTACGTCTTGGTGCCGCGGAGGCTTGTCGACTGGATATGTATGTAAGTTACAGGGGGTCGAACCCTTGTGCCAGAGGAGGGGGTGGCTTATATAGAGTGCTCCAGGCCCATCGCGGCCCTCGGTTACACAGGGTTCAATGTGAGGTAAGACTAGAACATTACTGGTAATGCCTGCTATTAATGATCTTTATGACGATGGAGTGAATGCCTGACCGTTGCCATCCTGGGGCAACTTTAGGCCTTCTGTACTCCGAGTGAGTCTTTGTATGGTCGAGTGATGTTATCGTGGTCGAGTGGAATTGGGATATCCGAGTGGAATCTACCGTCGAGTGGATTGCACTTCAATGTGGTTTCAGTCGGTATCTTCTGTTGAACCTTGTAGGCCTCAGACTCTAAGGTAGTGTCCTTGGGTAGGGTGTCTAGGTCAGGCCTAAGACCCTACCCTAGGTACATGTCAATGTCAGATGCCCCGGACCGTGCCAACTCTCTGGATAGCCTGGACCCTCGCCTGGAACCTTCGGCGCCCGGACCTTCCGGCCGTTCTCGGAACTTCCGACCCTGCCTGCGGGTAGATACTCGGGCCAAAGCCCATGTACCCTTTCGCCCCTCACTTACCCCTTCGTGGCTACCACTATATATACTCACCCCCCTCCTCCATTATAGGGTCAGCGAAGGATTAGCTCATTTGAGATAGAGCTTTGCTCATCCACTTACCTCTAGTCCATCGGAGACCAAGGCCTCCTTGGAGAAGATCCCCCATGAGGATTCAAGACCCCCATCGCGGGAAGATCCCTTGTGGATTCAAGACCTCTTTCCTCACGGATTGGAGGAACTAGCTATCGTGTATCCTCCTTTGTTGGATTTGGACCTTTGTATCTCTCTTTGTGCGTCTGGATCTAGCCCATGTGTGATTGAATCAAGTCAATTTGAGTGTTTCCTCTCGTTTCCCCTCTCGTGTTCTTCGCGTTCTTTAGGATCAGCTCCAATCGTGAAAGATCGGCCTCACCCCTTATCAGCATCTTTCATATTCTTCATAGTGATCAATAGATATAATTCCAGAGTGACCCGACGAATAGAGCTATGCTCCCTATCAATGATGCCAGAAAAAGGTCATGATAGCCTTCGAGGGTAGTATTTCACCCAAATTTATTGATTTGACATAAAGGTAGCCAAAGAATATTTAAGAGTATTAGCAGTTGAGTTGTCAATTGAACCACACCTGGAGAACTAAATATCTGCAGCAAAGTGATTAGTAGCACAGTAATATGATAATTTGAGAGCAGCAGTAATAGCAGCAATAAACGGAACAGTAATAGTAGCAGTTTGGTAGTGATTGTAACAACAGCAACAATGAAAGTAACTTAGCAAAGATCAATATGAGAAAAGCATAGGCATTGGATCAAAGATGGATATTTGTGTTGGATGATAGTCATCACATAGAGGTCACAAGCTAGAGCTGTACACAATAGCTCCAATTCATCAATTCAATGTAGGCATGTATTCCGCATGTAGTCATACGTGCTTATAATAAGAACTTGCATGACATATTTTCTCCTACCCTCCCATGGCAGCAGGGTCCATAAGAGCATATCCAACAGGCGCGCAACCGCGTGGCGCACTAAAACTTTTTTACAGCACTGAAATAGCCTTTTTTTGCGCGCAGCAAGGCATTGGCTCCAGGGCCACTTCAAAATATGGCACACGCGAGCAGCTCCAGCAAGCGCGCTAATTTACAGCACGGGCGAGCAATCGGCACTTTCAAATATGATTTTTTACATGTCCATTTGATAATATGAGATATTTCAAACATTAAAAAATGTGCAAAATAAAGACATAGCATAGTTCAGTTGCACAACATAGTTCAAAATCACCCAACCAAGTTCATGACAAACAGAAGTTCACACAAACAAATGGCACATCAATAACCATGCCACATCATCATCCGTCCTTGATACGTCTCCAACGTTTCTATAATTTTTTATTGTTCCATGCTATTATATTATCTATTTTGGATGTTTTATATGCATTAATATGCTATTTTATATGATTTTTGGGACTAACCTATTAACCTAGAGCCCAGTGCCAGTTTCTGTTTTTTCCTTGTTTTAGAGTTTCGCAGAAAAGGAATACTAAACGGAGTACAAAAGGAATAAAACTTTCGCAATGATTTTTCTTGGACCAGAAGACACCCACAAGGCTTGGAGTGCAAGTAAGAAGAGCCACGAGGCGGCCACAGGGGTGGAGGGCGCGCCCAGGAGGTAGGGCGCGCCCCCGACCTTGTGGGCCCCTTGGTGACCCCCTGACCTAGATCTTCCTCCTATATATTCTCAAATACCCCAAAAACTTCCAGGGGAGCCATGAAACCACTTTTCCACTGCTACAACCTTTTTTACCCGTGAGATCCCATCTAGGGGATTTTTCCGGCATCCTGTCGGAGGGGGATTCGATCACGGAGGGCTTCTACATCAACACCATTGCCTCTCCGATGAAGCGTGAGTAGTTTATCACAGACCTACGGGTCCATAGCTAGTAGCTAGATGGCTTCTTCTCTCTCTTTGATTCTCAATACAAAGTTCTCCTCGATGTTCTTGGAGATCTATTCGGTATTATACTCTTTTGCGGTGTGTTTGCCGAGATCCGATGAATTGTGGATTTATGATCATCTTATCTATGAATATTATTTGAATCTTCTCTGAATTCTTATATGCATGATTTGATATCTTTGCAAGTCTCTTCGAACTATCAATTTGGTTTGGCCAACTAGATTAGTTTTTCTTGCAATGGGAGAAGTGCTTAGCTTTGGGTTCAATCTTGCGGTGCTCGATCCTAATGACAGAAGGGGAACCGACACGTATTGTATTGTTGCCATCAAGGATAAGAAGATGGGTTTTCGTCATATTGCTTGAGTTAATTCCTCTACATCATGTCATCTTGCTTAAAGCGTTACTCCGTTATTTATGAACTTAATACTCTAGATGCATGCGGGATAGCGGTCGATGTGTGGAGTAATAGTAGTAGATGCAGAATCGTTTCAGTCTACTTGACACGGACGTGATGCCTATGTTCATGATCATTGCCTTAGATATCGTCATAACTTTGCGCTTTTCTATGAATTTGTCCGCAGTAATTTGTTCACCCACCATAATAATTCCATCACATAATTTTCCGATCTACAATTCTAGTTTCCTATTTACTTTCTTTGCAATCTTTTACTTTCCGTTCCATAAACCAAAAATACCAAAAACATTACCTACCGTTTATCCATCTCTATCATATCTCGCGTTGCAAATAACCGTGAAGGGATTAACAACCCCTTAATCGCGTTGGGTGCAAGTTGGTGTTTGTTTGTGCAGGTATTCGGTGGCTTGCGCGTTGTCTCCTACTGGATTGATACCTTGGTTCTCAAAACTGAGGGAAATACTTACTCTACTTTGCTGCATCACCCTTTCCTCTTCAAGGGAAAAACCAACACAAGCTCAAGAGGTAGCAGGAAGGATTTCTGGCGCCGTTGCCAGGGAGATCTAGGCCAAACCAAGACATACCAACTAGCCATCATAAACTCTCATCCCTCGCATTACATTATTCGCCATTCGCCTCTCGTTTTCCTCTCCCCCACTTCTAAAACGATTTTTGAAAGGTTCGCCTTTTCTTCGCCCCTCTTCCGTTCGTCTTCTCCGCTTGATCATTCGCTCGTTTGCTCGTAGGCCGCCACCATGTCTAAAGATGGGGATATTATCGCTGAAAATCTTGAGGAGAATCTTGAAACTTGCTCTTTGGATCCCGGAGCTAAAAAGCCTCCTAATTACAAAACTAAAATCTTTCGTATAGGAGATGTTAATATTATAGGGAAAAGTATTATTCAAGAATTCTTTTATTGTACTGGATCCTTGCCTATTAATAAAAGAACTATTCTTCTTGAGGCAAATTTTTATGCTAATGCAATTGTGATGCTTGCTGAGAAATTTGAAAGAAAATTTGTGCATCTTCATCCTGCTTTGCAAACGGTGTTTTATGAACTTCCTAAAATCAACCATCCTATAGCCAAAAAGATTTCCAGTATTATTCTTATGCGTGAATTTGATTTTTATTATCCAAGAAGCTAGGATATTTTTGTTTTCTATAAAATGGATGTTGAACACCCTCCGATTATAGACATCCTTCATGATAAAGAAACTATGCGTATTTGGAATCTAGGGATTATCAATCTTATAGTGAAAATCTTAGGAAAAGAGTTCCCCATTCTGAGATCTCTCAATCTTTGTATCTTGAAACCTTTGAGGAGTTTGATTGGATAACTAGGGGAATTTATGTAGGGTTTAATAGAGATTGGTTGAACAAAATGATGAAGGAACCCGTTAAAAACGAGCTACGTATTTTGTATGATGACATATACGATGATGATCTCGATTATGGGTTTATGAATGTTAAGATTACCAATCAAAGTCCCTTTCATGATTTAAGTTCATCTACTACGAGGGAAATAAAAGAAAGAAATAATAGAATTGCTTAGACGAGTTTTGGAAGACTTGATGAGAAAAGAATTGAATACCGAAGATGAGAACACTTAGATCTATTCGTGTTTTATGCCTAGCTAAGGGCGTTAAACAATAGCGCTTGTTGGGAGGCAACCCAATTTAATTTTTGTTCTTGCTTTTTAGGTTCTGTTTTGCAATAAATATTTCATCTAGCCTCTGGTTATATGTGGTTTTGTGTTTTAATTAGTGTTTGTGCCAAGTAAGACCTTTGGGATAGCTTACGGTGATAGTTAATTTGATCTTGCTGAAAAACAGAAACTTTTGGGCTCACGAAAACAATTCTCATTTTTAGCTGAAGAGTGATTTTTAGTACATTATTTCTGCAGAATATTAATATACACATTATCTAGGACTTCCTAATTTCTCAAGATTTTTAAATTTACAGAAGTATTCGAAATATCCAAATTGCTACAGACTGTTCTGCTTTTGACATATTCTGTTTTTCGCGTGTTCTTTGCTTATTTTGATGCATCTATGGCTAGTATTGGGGGGTATGAACCATGGAAAAGTTGGAATATAGTAGATATTACACCAATATAAATAAAGAATTAGTTCACAACAGTACCAAAAGTGGTGATTTATTTTCTTATACTAACGGAGCTTACGAGATTTTCTGTTGAAGTTTTGTGTTGTGAAGTTTTCACGTTTTGGGTAAGGATTTGATGGACTATGGAATAAGGAGTGGCAAGAGCCTAAGCTTGGGGATGCCCAAGGCACCCCAAGGTAATATTCAAGGAGGCCAAAGAGCCTAAGCTTGGGGATTTCCTGGGAAGGCATCCCCTCTTTCGTCTTCATTTATCGGTAACTTTACTTGAGGCTATATTTTTATTCACCACATGATATGTGTTTTGCTTGGAGCGTCTTGTATGATTTGAGTCTTTGCTTTTTAGTTTGCCACAATCATCCTTGTTGTACACACCTTTTGGGAGAGACACGCATGAATTGTGATTTATTAGAATGCTCTATGTGCTTCACTTATATCTTTTTAGAGCACCGTGGTGGTTTTCTTTTATAGAAATTGATGAACTCTCGTACTTCACTTATATTATTTTTGGAGTCCTTAACAGCATGGTAATTTGCTTTGGTTATAAAATTAGTCCTAATATGATAGGCATCCAAGAGGGATATAATAAAAACTTTCATATAAAGTGCATTGAATACTATGAGAAGTTTGATTCCTTATGGTTGTTTTGAGATATGAAGATGGTGATATTAGAGTCATGCTAGTGAGTAGTTGTGAATTTGAGAAATACTTGTGTTAAATTTTGTGAGTCCCGTAGCATGCACGTATGGTGAACCGTTATGTGATGAAGTAGGAGCATGATTTATTTATTGATTGTCTTCCTTATGAGTGGCGGTCGGGGACGACCGATGGTCTTTTCCTACCAATCTATCCCCCTAGGAGCATGCACGTAGTAATTCGTTTTGATGACTAATAAATTTTTGCAGTAAGTATGTGATTTATTTATGACTAATGTTGAGTCCATGGATTATACACACTCTCACCTTTCCGCCATTGCTAGCCTATCTAGTACCGCGCAACTTTCGCCAGTACCATAAACCCACCACATATCCTTCCTCAAAACAGCCACCATACCTACCCATTATGGCATTTCCATGGCCATTCCGATATATATCGTCATGCAACTTTCCACCGTTCGGTTTATTATGACACGCATCATCATTGTCATATTGCTTTGCATGATCATGTAGGTTATATCATATTTGTGGCACAGCCACCGTTCATAATTCTTTCATACATGTCACTCTTAATTCATTGCACATCCTGGTACACCGTCGGAGGCATTCACATAGAGTCATATTTTTTTCTAAGTATTGAGTTGTAATTTTTGATTTGTAAGTAAATAAAATTATGATAATCTTCATTATTAGAGCATTTTCCCAAGTGAGGAAAGGATGATGGAGACTATGATTCCCCCACAAGTCGGGATGATACTATGGACGAAAAATAAAATAAAAAATATAAGAGGCCAAAAAAAAATGAGAGAAGGCCGAACAAAAAAAATGAGAGAAAAAGAGAGAAAGGACAATATTACTATCCTTTTGCCACACTTGTTCTTCAAAGTAGCACCATGATCTTCATGATAGAGAGTCTCCTATGATATCACTTCCATATACTAGTGGGAATTATTCATTATAGAACTTGGCTTGTATATTCCAATGAAGGGCTTCCTCAAAATTCCCTAGGTCTTCGTGAGCAAGTGAGTTGGATGCACACCCACTTAGTTTCTCTTTGATCTTTCATAAACTTATAGCTCTAGTGCATTCGTTGCATGGAAGTCCCTACTCACTCACATTGATATCTATTAATGGGCATCTCCATAGCCTGTTGGTACGCCTAGTTGATGTGAGACTATCTCCTTCTTTTTTGTCTTCTCCACAACCACCGTCTATTCCACCTATAGTGCTATGTCCATGGCTCACGCTCATGTATTGCATGAAATTTGAAAAGGTTTGAGAACATCAAAAGTATGAAACAATTGCTTGGCTTGTCATCGTGGTTGTGCATGATTCCAATATTTTGTGTGATGAAGATGGAGCATAGCCAGACTATATGATGTTGTAGGGATAAGCTTTCTTTGGCCATGTTATTTTGAGAACACATAATTATTTTGTTAGTATGCTTGAAGTATTATTGTTTTTATGTCAATATTAAACTTTTATTTTGAATCTTACAGATCTGAACATTCGCCAGAATAAAGAGAATTACATGGATAAATATGTTAGGTAGCATTCCATATCAAAAATCCTGTTTTTATCATTTACCTACTCAAGGACGAGCAGGAATTAAGCTTGGGGATGCTTGATACGTCTCCAACGTATCTATAATTTTTTATTGTTCCATGCTATTATATTATCTATTTTGGATGTTTTATGTGCATTAATATGCTATTTTATATGATTTTTGGGACTAACCTGAGCCCAGTGCCAGTTTCTGTTTTTTTCCTTGTTTTAGAGTTTCGCAGAAAAGGAATACCAAACGGAGTCCAAATGGAATAAAACTTTCACGATGATTTTTCTTTGACCAGAAGGCACCCAGGAGACTTGGAGTGCAAGTCAGAAGAGCTCTAAGGTGGCCACAAGGGTGGAGGGCGCGCCTAGGGGGGTAGGGCGCGCCTCGCGACCTTGTGGGCCCCTCGGTGACCCCTGACCTAGATCTTCCTCCTATATATTCTCAAATACCCCAAAAACTTCCAGGGGAGCCACGAAACCACTTTTCCACCGCCTCAACCTTCTGTGCCCATGAGATCCCATCTAGGGGCCTTTCCGGCAACCTGCCGGAGGGGGAATCGATCATGGAGGGCTTCTACATCAACACCATTGCCTCTCCGATGAAGCATGAGTAGTTTACCACAGACCTACGGGTCCATAGCTAGTAGCTAGATGGCTTCTTCTCTCTCTTTGATTCTCAATACAAAGTTCTCCTCGATGTTCTTGGAGATCTATTCGATGTAATACTCTTTTGCGGTGTGTTTGCCGAGATCCGATGAATTGTTGATTTATGATCAGCTTATCTATGAATATTATTTGAATCTTCTCTGAATTCTTATATGCATGATTTGATATCTTTGCAAGTCTCTTCGAACTATCGATTTGGTTTGGCCAACTAGATTGGTTTTTCTTGCAATGGGAGAAGGGCTTAGCTTTAGGTTCAATCTTGTGGTGCTCAATCCTAGTGACAGAAGGGGAACCGAAACGTATTGTATTTTTGCCATCGAGGATAAAAAGATGGGGTTTTCATCATATTGCTTGAGTTAATTCCTCTACATCATGTCATCTTGCTTGAAGTGTTACTCCATTCTTTATGAACTTAATACTCTAGATGCATGCTGGATAGCGGTCGATGTGTGGAGTAATAGTAGTAGATGCAAAATCGTTTCGGTCTACTTGACACGGACGTGATGCCTATGTTCATGATCATTGCCTTAGATATCGTCATAACTTTGCGCTTTTCTATCAATTGCTCGGCAGTAATTTGTCCACCCACCATAATAATTCCTTTCTTGAGAGAAGCCTCTAGTGAACCCTATGCCCCCCGGGTCTATTTTCCATCATATAAGTTTCCGATCTACAATTCTAGTTTACTATTTACTTTCTTTGCAATCTTTTACTTTCCATTCGATAAACCAAAATTACCAATAACATTACTTTACCATTTATCCATCTCTATCAGATCTCATGTTGCAAATAACCGTGAAGGGATTGACAACCCCTTTATCGCGTTGGTTGCAAGTTGGTAATTGTTTGTGCAGGTATTCGGTGGCTTGCATGTTGTCTCCTACTGGATTCATACCTTGGTTCTCAAAACTGAGGGAAATACTTCTCTACTTTGCTGCATCACCCTTTCCTCTTCAAGGGAAAAACCAACGCAAGATCAAGAGGTAGCAGTCCTCTTCTTCCTCTGATTCTTCCTC